>JAURVB010010131.1:0-24499 GCA_033002965.1 Piper betle | reverse complement strand
AAATGCTTCCCGCTTTATTTAACTCCAACATATGATATCGGAAGAATGAGCAAAATTTGAAAATTTCAACTTTTGTTGATTTTATTGTATTGACATTTTGATCTCTGATTGTAAGAAGTATGTGTTCTTAGTGTTTGATTCTTTGTGTTTATGACTACTTGTTGATAGATGGTTTCATTTATACAATTTACAAAAAAGTTAGAAGAAGTTTTTACAAGGAGAAGAACATAGAATAAAGATAGAACAAGATTAGGAGGCAAAGTATAAAGCAGAAAAACCATGGCATATTCATTTCCTCTTTCCTTTGGGCATCTTCATACAACTCCCCACCCTACAAATAGTACGCACACCCCCCAAAACTTGATCACAAACCCATATATGTGTCATCACTTGTCTTATTAACCTCCTACTCTTTCCTCACCCATCAAATGATCAAAGGCACTGAAACATGGAAGATTCAATCATCTCCTTCATAGTTGGCAATCTTCTAAACATGCCAAAACCGAAATCGCGTCAATGATGGGCATCAGAAAGGAGTTGGAGACTCTTCACAGCGAATTCTCTGCCATCCAGCGAGTGCTCCAAGATGAAGAGATAAGGCAGATCAAGGACCCTTCAGTGAAAGATTGGCTGCAAAAGCTCAAATCTGTGGCCTACGACGTTGATGACATTGTTGACGAATGGAGAATCAAATGCAATCCTCCTCCAAACGTTCAAGTAAGCAATTCCTCCTCTCCTTTGGTTTCATGCATGTTGCACCCGCACCCCATGCGATGCCTTAAATTTGTACACAGAGTAAAAGATGTAAAAGAGAGGTTAAAACAAATAGCAACTGAAAAGGAGAGGTACCAATTCCGGGAGCTCCCAGCGCGAGAAAAGAAAAATATTGATAGAAACACACTTTCTTATGTGGAAGAATGTAGGGTAATTGGTCGAGATGGAGACGAGCAAATAATAATTAAAAAACTCGTAGACGAAAACTTGGCTTGTGGGGAAGAACATGTACCAACCATTTCCGTAGTGTGTATGGGAGGGTTAGGGAAAACAACACTAGCCCAAAATGTATACAACGCACAAAGGGTGGAGTGTTTTGAGAAGCAGGTGTAGGTGTGTGTTTCTGAAGACTTTAGCGTGGAAGTGATAATGAGAAACGTTGTTGAAAATGGAGGTGAGAGTTGTTCAGGAGTGACCCAAGTGGAGACTTTGCACCAAAAGCTAGTTGAATTGCTTGGGAACAAGAAATACATCCTTGTATCAGACGATGTCTGGAACCAAGAGTGGTTGAAGTGGGTGCCATTGCAGCGGACTCTGAACCGCGGGGCAAATGGTAGTAGGATAGTAATCACTTCAAGAAGCTGTTAGGAGTGCATATACGCGTGATTTAGAACTATAGTCCCAAGATAAATGCTTGTCAATTTTCAAGAAGATAGCATTCCAAAAGGGGAGTGATCAAGACTAGAGGGTAGTTGAGGATATAAGGGGAAAAATTGTAGAGAAGTGTAAGCGTCTACCTCTACGCTCTAGCTGTGAAAACTGAGGTAAGTGCAGTAAGAAGTAGGCGCCGCCCAACAAGAGAGCAATGGGAGGGCATCCCCAGCAGCGAGATATGGGACTTGCCCATGTCGGAAGAGGTAGACATTCTACCTGCGCTGATGTTGAGTTACACCAAGTCTGCTCTTCCAAAAGGATACGGTTTTGGAAAAGATTTGTTGATAAAAGTGTGGGCAGCTCAGGGTTGCATTGAAAACGACGGGCCGGAAGAAATAGAAGCTACCGGAGAGGAATACTTGAATGAGCTACTAGATCGATCTTTACTCCAAAAACCTCAGAAAGATAGGAATGGCACCATAATAATAAGTTGCAAGATGCACGGCCTGGTACATGACTTATCCAAATGGGTGGCCGCCAATGGCGAGTGTCGTGCCATAACCAAAAGCAAACTATTGAGCGATGGCGATGCTCGCCACTGTTTGCTGTTCAAAGAGGTGTACTGGGAGAAACACATTATTACTTGGGTAGGCTTCGAGAACTTACGAACTCTCATTTATTCACCCAGTTCAGATTTCGGTGTGCAAATCGGCATGATCAAGCACTTGCAAAGAGTCCGTGCATTGAGCTTGTCAGGTGGTTATCGGATTCACGGGTTACCTGGGCTTGGGAGGCTGCCTCAGTTAAGACATTCGAACTTGAGGGGGACGAGGAGTCGATGTGTACCGAGGTCTATAGCAACTTGAAGGAGCTTCGGTACTTCGACTTGTCAGATGCAGAAATAAAAACATTGCCGAGAACATCGGTTTCCCTTCCTCACTTACATACACTCATCCTAAGAGGCTGCGATTATCAGTGGATGAAAGTCCCCGGCCATCGTCCGATTAGATATTTCCCCATATTTATGATTGAAATGAAGAGCTTAGTTCATATTGATACTGGGTTTACATACGCATTCGATCCCCGTTTTTATAATCAAAGAGCCCACACGAATTCTCGTGAACAAATAGTACGGAAATTTTGTATGTTTTGTCGAATTCTTCGTTGTCGCGATGTAATGTACTTGCGCTGTTATGTTTTGTCGACATCAACGTTGTTCCGATGCAATGTTGTGCTGTATTGGTGGATTCTTCAAGATTTGAAGAATTGGAACAAGACGGGTTCAAGTTTTCTATCCAAAGAACAACATGGATTGTAGACAACAATTAAGAAATTAAGGACCATTGAGTTTGCTGTTTGTGCTTTTTATCTCGTGCTTTCTTGTTCGATGTTTCAGATTTTCCAGAATTGAGATGATGTCATTTTGTGTACCAATGTCTTTGTATTGCTCTCTTCTTGTTAGATGTGCGAAAACATGAATCCATTATCACCTTGTGATTTTCATATGATGGTTTCATAATAATCTCATAATACTTGAAATAAGCTGCATATAATCATGTCAATTGCAAATATGTCAATGAAAATGATGATCAAGTCAAGAGAGATGGAATGCTCGACTTGCAGAAAATATATCCCCAATCAGAAATCTGCTGCCCGCAAATAAATCAATCTCAGAACACCAACACATAAAGATTAGAAAAATAAACAGAAAATTGAATATGCTTACTACCAAGCATTTATCAGTAGGATTGCCAACTTGATCATGTAAAAGAATTCTTACAACTAATCCGGCGAGTTGAGAACAAGTGAAATCATAATTACATATAGATTATTCTCTATATTAAAGATAAGGAGAATTGAGAACTGGACAGGGCTTAGTTACTTGGAGTCTCATCTTGCCACGTTGCCTGCCACTGTTTGTCATACAGAGTGGTTTCTTCAATCAGTTTTTTCAATTTTTCAATGTCTTCATTTTTCCTGATCAGAAGCACCCCAGTCACAGCGATAAAAAAGAGTGTTTTGCAAAAGAAGTTGCCCGTTTGATCAACAAGGCCAACCCCTGTCAAGCTATCGACAAAGTAAGCCATGAAAAAGCCTATCATGGCAGCTCGACCTGTGTCAAGAAAAGAAAAACAGTATGTGATTTGCATACCAGATTAAACTCAGAGAAGTGAGGAAAAGGAGTACATGAACAAACAACCATTTAGCAGCTCTGCTTCAGGGAGGTGGAACCTTTTGATCCATGCCCACCAAGGAATAATGGAGGTGTCAAATACTACAGGTTCTTCATTGGTTGTAGATTCTGGATACTTTTCAAGCCATTTCCTCCTCCTCACCTCTGAAATTTGCATCAATATAGCCATAAGAAACAGATGAATCAATTTTCTATGGATCCTAAAACATGACATAGCAATAATATGGAGTAAATTAACGTATAAAAACGATAATTATTTATGCATTGTTTTAGTATAAGAGAAAGATCCAACATTGGTGCACATAGGAAATGAGCAAAAATGATAAAAATTTTGTTCTAGATCTCCAAAGAACATAAGAACAGCACACTCAAGAAACATGACTAGAATTGAATGGAGCAAGCCGAATGAAAGTGATACCAAGTATAATGATTGCTCAAGCTGAGACATACCGCAACATTACTAACAAGCATTTTAGCAACTTTCCTGTATGCAATTGCAACATGCATAAACGTTTTGCATCCCCATTTCCCTTTCGAACCCTTAAGGCTCACTCTTTCATACTAAAGAAATTATCAGCAAGAAAACTAATTCATCAAGTACAGTATAAAATAACAAATTTAGTAGTTAAACTGTACTAGGTAAGAACCAACAATTGCCAAATCAGTGAGGAAACATGGAAATCATGCCTCACTGTGGGAGACAGTTACACCAGGGAGTAAATGGTTTTGTGGAGCAAAGCTGTAGCAAATTTGAAGAATCACTTGAATCCATCCAAATCACAGATAACAGAATTACAATGTAGATCAAAGAAGAATTACATTGCTAGAGCACAAATCTTTCTCCCAACAAAATGAAGTTCAACACCAATGGAAAACCCCCAAAAAAATATGCCAAAAAAAAGAAGGAAAAGATGCACCATCTCACCAGCGTCAATGACAGCATCCCAATCAATCTCCCCATCCTTGGAGAACTGGGTCAGATCCCAAGTCCCTCCCACCCATCTAGCATCCTCAAACTTGGCCACCTCACCCACCCGAGCAGCTCCATTCACAGACTCCAAAGACTCCACCTTTGCCCCTTCCCCCGCAATAGTAGCAGCAGCCACCGCCCCGCCACCAGTCTCAGCAGCTGCCATCCTGGTTCTGAACACCACCACCCTCTTCATGAGCAGCAGGGGAGGAACATGCCTGCGTGTCAAAAGATGAGGCTTTGCAGTGAAGGAAGACAAAGAAGGTGTGCAAGAGCAGAGAGCCATGGCAAGCCTTGTCCCTGACATTCAAGGAGCTCAAAGCTTTGTTACTACTAGAACTACTAGTCTAGAAGAAGGTGAAGAACGGGCTAAAGCAATGCTCATTTTGCTCTTCCTAGGGAGAGGAGGGAGATGATACAAAAGAGCAATCTTTTTCTATGGTGAGGACCATTTTCTCTAATCTTGATAGCTCTGTTAGATGCTTGTGGACACAAAGAGGTTCCCACTACCTCTCTTTGTTTGTGGCTGTCAACTCTTTGGTTTGCTGGTGTGAGAGAGTTAATACTTAATAATACACAAAATAGACATGGTTTACTTGTTTATAACTTTTTATTTTATTTTCTTTCTTTTATACATTACTTTAATAATTAATTAATGATGGCGGTCTCATGTGTCTCGTGTACTTTATTCAATGGGATAATATTTAATTTAAACTTTATTAATATTAATAAAGGACAACACAAAGAAATTAGATTCTTTATTATTTGGTGGTTTTTAAATAAGAAACTCATTTACTTTCTTCCCTTGCCTTTCACTTAACCTTAATTCTTGTATTAAAACCCATTTATTTACGATCGCCTCGTCTGAGTTACGTGTCCTAATCAAATGGGTTCAATCCTAATTTTTAAAATTAGGCGGGATGTTTTTGAAAACAGAAAACCCAACAAAGGGCTTAACAGTAAAATAATAACCACCAGCCCGCCCACTCTCGTCCCCCCTCCCCGCCGCAAATGTCGGATCCGCCCGCCACCTACCGCATGGCGGCCGGCGGCGATCTGCCGCCGGCTGAGTCCGCCGCCGGGGCCCGAATCCGGGATGCGGAGGAGCGGCTGCGGGAGGCGATCGAGGAGCTGCAGCGGCGGCAGCGCCTGGCCGGCGGTGGCGGCGGCGGCGGCGGCGGGGGTACCCGCCGTGCGACCACCTCGACGAGTCCTGCACCGCCCACGCCGTCGGGAACCTGTGCCAGAGCTTCCTCCTTTCCTACGGCGTCCGGGTCGGCATCGGCATCCTCCTCCGCGCCTTCAAGCTCGCCCGACGCAAATCCTACTCCTCCCTTCTTGATCTTAAGGCATGGCTTTTTTCTGGTGTTATTAATCTGATTTTCCAGTTTTTATCCTCCTCCGCGCCTTCAAGCTTCCCTTTGGAATTTTCAATTTTTGTTGATTTTATTATAGGGATATTTTGATCGCCGATTGTAGGCAATGTTTTTCATGTTCTTAGGGTATGTACGATGATGCGCTGCCTTGATCATGAAAGTTGTGATCTTATCTGCATTTTATGGCCTTAGGGTCTGTGAATGTTGATATGCCTAGTTTGGACTGTCTGTTTGAGGACGTCATTATCCGGAATATGCTAATCAAAGTTGATTTTGGGGAATATTGAATACCTGTTGTCAATAGTGCCTGAATATGTTTTGGATCAGACCATGCAGTTCGGCCTTAGAAAGTTTGAATCTGATGGTGGAAAAGATTGCACTTCAAATGCTTGTTTTTTTATAGGCTCCGGCGACATTTATATTAGTTTACTGAGTTCTGATTATGAGGAAGAGGTGTTCTTGATTTGATTCTAGGTTTACGATAATATTCTGTTTCTACAAAATTAGTAACACACGTGATTGCAATTTAGTGAGATAAGGCCCTGCAGCTGAGCCTTGATTAAGAACGGTGTCTGCTTCTCTGCATTTTCCGGTTTAGTGTTTGTGAATACTTACATACCTCCTAGACCAGTCTGTTTGAGAACAAATATGAACAACTTTTGGCCTTTGTTATATCTGGCTGTCGAAGTGTTAGTAATCTTATATGGTTTTAAATTCAAGTTGAATCGACATTGCGTATCAAGTAATTGCTAGTATAAGACGCTGGAAATGATAAACCTTTCATCTATATTTATGTTTCTACATGTTTTTGGGGTGTAATTGCTACTGCTAATTCAATCGCAGTTTACGATTTCGTATTTATCTTCGATATCATATTGCAGCAACTTGTATCTGAGAAGGATTTGATAGTAAGAGAAGAAGCATGTCGAATAGGATTGCTTTGTGGAGGTTTTACTGGATCTTATCATGCTCTAAGGTGCCTCTTGAGAAAGTATAGGAAGAAGGAAGTTCCTTCTAACACGTAAGTTGATGCATGTTCCTCTTCCTTACAAGTGTGCACGCGGGCTTGGTATTTGTTTTGCCTTTTCTTGTGCTACTGGTTCAAAGTGTGTAATTCCTATTATTGGGCAGCATTATAGCAGGTTCACTTGCAGGACTGTCCATTTCATTCTTGGGCGATACCAGCCAAAGGCGGACTCTTGCTTTGTATCTTTTAGCTAGGTTTGGTCAGGTATGACATAACTGTTGCTGAATGCTTTTATCACTCTTTGGCAGTTCAACTGCACACAGAGCATTACATCATTTTCATTTTCCTCCAGTGTGCTTACAATTCAGCCAAGGCTAAGAACAAGTTCCATTTCTGGGGCAGTCACTGGAGACATGGAGACTCTTTACTTTTTGCTTTAGCTTGTAGTCAGGTGAATTACCAATGTTAGTTGATGTATGTTATGGATTAATATTTGATGCCACTGTATAGGATATAGTGTTCGCTCTTCTAAAATTTCTTGGTTCAGGTTATGTATGCATTTGTAATGCGGCCTGAGAGCTTACCTAAAGCTTATCAAGATTTTATACAAAAGACTGGACCAGTTGCAGCACCTGTGTTTAGGGCTGTACGTGAAAGCTGTCGGGGATCTCCTATAGATATTGGCTCCCTCTCTATTTACTTATCAAAGAAAAAGCATTGCCCCAAATAAAGTTGGATGAGATTTCTTCAATAATTCCGTGCTCAATAATTCACCCCAAGACAAATTCATGTTCAATGCACACTGGAAAAGCCGCATTATCAACTTTCCGGAAAACATTTCCACTATATTTCTCTCTGACATTTGTACCATTTGTAGTTCTCCATCTACAAAAGGTATGTGTTCTATGTTACATGCAGTTTATCAATCAGCTCAATATTACACTTTTTATGTTCATGACCAAACTTCTATTATTCGGCTTTGTACCATGGATTGTGTATCAGAATAACACATTTTTACACTTACCATCATCGTCGTGTACACCTTATCCAAATTGGCTGAGCTTGTTTGTGTCCTTAATTATAATTTTTTCCACATTAACTGACGACAAAAATTATGTAGAAACAAATCTCATCATTGATGGCAATCCATTTTCTTAGCCATTTAGATTTATATTAAAACTGCTTTTCCATGTAACAAAGTATTATCCATTTTTATCCTTGTCTCAATGGTTGTCCTCCCATTAAATATTACTATTTTATAAGACATGGGAAGTCTCTTGACTTATTGATCAAAATATTAGAGGGTAGTTACTTATTCTTTTCCTTTTATGATCTGCTTAATTCTGAAATGTTGTACTTGTTGGTTAGATGTCTATGAATTTGACAAGCAATATCTGATTGTTGATACCTTCATGCCTTGTCCTCTCAGTTTATGGAATCTCCCCTTCGCTCCTGCTGGACAGCTGTTAAAGCTTCCGTGCAATCAACAACTTTTTTGTCTGCTTTCGTCGGAATATTTCAGGTATCTATGCAGGCATACACCTGATCTAATACTTAATTTGATTGGGTGTGCAATATGATTAATTTATTTAACTTGCTTGATATGTACAAGGGAGTTATATGTTTACACAGAAAGGTGGCTGTGAATGATCACAAACTTGTATACTGGCTTGCCGGAGGCATTGCAGCACTTTCTGTGCTCTTGGAAAAGAAAACAAGACGGGTTGAATTGGCTTTATATGTCCTCCCACGAGCTGGAGATTCGTTATGGTACATTTTGGTCAATCGCCATTTCCTTCCAGATATTAAAAATATCGAGGTATTATTTTTTGTTTTTTTTGTTTTTTAATTTTTTTACCTTTCTACTAGGCAGAATACAATGATACAACTTTTTCTGGTGTTTGGTATGTGGTATTTGTATCCCTTGATCATTGCTAGATGTGAGCTTGGGACATTTAGAGGGAGCATCAAGATTGATATCATTTATTTTCTCCACTTGTTCTGATTTTGTAGGTGGCACTCTTTTCTCTCTGCATGGGAGGAATTATGTATTTTCTGGAGCATGAACCAGATACGATGGCTCCCTTTTTACGAGGACTATTGAAGCGCTTTCTTGCGAGTAGGATTAACAATCCGGGTCTATCATCCAGTGCATCCTATTCTTATTTACAGGCTTTGAGTGAAACTAAGGCAAAGGCAAAACACAGTCAGCCAATAGAAGCTCCTGTAACACCTGAGAAGTACAATCTAGAATCTATTCCAGGCCTTTAATCACCTATGCCTTGGGATTATATTCAAACCCACTCCCAATATTGCGGGCATCAGTATTTGCTGGAAGTTTCCTATTCTCGGCAGCCGTAGGAAAAGAAGCTTTGTTCCTTCTCTAAAATACACGTTGAACAAATCTTACATATCTACCTTCTGGAAGGGGTGGGCATACAAGTCTGATTCTACCCAATGTACTTTTTCTCTGTTATTCTAATACGGTTTACACAAGTGCTGACCTATGACAGCATCTTTTAACCATAGATTTGGTGCATATCCGATTTTTTCGTTGTGGAAAGCCAATTCATATGGATTTTCAAAATAGATTTCAAACACTTGTAAGCTCACTCTGCTTGATTTGTAGAAGTTGGCTCTTGAAATAAGTAAATAACTGGAAAGCTTCTTTCCACTTTAGTACAAATTCTACTGTAAGTCATGATCTGTTCGCAACCTTATATACTTGATCTCATCGTTTTCCAATATTATTTGAAGTATATCAATTTGCACCATTCTAAACATTTATGTTTCAATCTTTTTTCACTGAACAGTACAATACACCAGTGACATTACTCTATATTTGTACTAAATGCTACAATACATCCATGAGATATGCTTGTAGTAAACAATGGGAAGAATACATTATTAGCACAACCTTATTATTTCCTCCCATGAGGTCTCATACTGATATCAACAATGGAGCTTAGCTGATAAAGATTTAAGAGGGTTGAGTGGTAGAGTAATATGCCACCCCTGCCTCCCAATTCCTAGGAATCACGTTGCTCAAATGCAGCCATTTCTGCTCGCTTTCACTGCCCACTTGAATCCTGAGATTAAGACTACCGTTTGGTGGGTTGGCCATGTCCCAAACTGCTCCGAAAACCATCCTCATCCCTCGCCACTCCTTGCAATCCTCCTGCTCACCACCACATAGATATAGAATGTCTTATGAAAAAAACGGCTGTCATTTACGGGTAAGACTCAAATTATTGGTTAATAGATTAGAATGGGTTTTTTGGACATGATTTATAGGAGATCCTTTTTAGTTACCTGCCAGAGTTCGACTGCTGCCATATCATTTTGGCCTGCTTGGTGCAACACCACAATGGCAAGGTAGTCTGGATATTTGCTGGGCTGATGGACCTTGAACATGGTTGTAACCTGGGTACTGGCATGGTATCCTGCGCCAACGTCAATCCCTTTCATTCAGAAAACCCAATGTCATCCAGCCAATGATCAAATGTTTCTTTGTGCTCAAAGAGTATCCGTATATGCTATAATGTAGACGCATGTATAAATTTGCAATGTGATATGACATGTTAATTCGTTTGTGATCGTATTCAAGGGATGATGTACTATCACGTTCCCAATTGAGGTCTTGGATGCATACCTTTTGTATACAATGTCAATTACACCGCAGGCCATGAGCTCGGCAACCATGCCGGGCTGTGCGTCGAGCTTGGTATAGGCGCCGGGGCTGAGGGTGAAGTCGGTGTTGTCTCCTGTGCCGTGGTCGGTGACAATGATATTGAAGCCATTGGAGCTGCAGAATTGTGGGTTGGTGCACCTTACTTGATTAACACCCACAACATCCACACCCACCTTGAAGAGCTTGGCAACTGCTCCCTCATCTCCCCCATTTATGTTCCTTCCCTAGTCACCATAGCCACATGCTCCTTCTGTGATTGTTTTGAAGGAAAAGCATAGATAGTCATCATCGAAATACTAGTCATATATAGTTTTTTTGCATTTTTAACATATTAAGATTATCGTTCTTCACAAGCAGTTGATATGTCTTGCTCGATTCAATTGCAATTTGAGATGGTAAATGGCTTGCGCGATGGTATGAGAGATACTTGGATTGCTCAAGCAATCTGGGCTGCCATATTAAGTGGCCCTGGAAGAGGTGAAGCTATCGTGGGAGCTGCACAATGCTGGTGGGAGAGCTGTAGAATTGACATCATGTAAAAGAAACATAGTGAATGCTCAGCCATTTGATTGTAACCAAAATGGTGTAGCTAAGGAAGATTTGGAAAGTGAAGAAATTGAAGACCATGGAATGGATAGTAAGGAGATATGCTGAGAACATATCATTTTCATCGATGGTGACCAGAGATCAAAGTGAAGTTCAGAGGAAATACAATTTTGGAGATGGGCAAATGCATTTTAAACACTTAACTGAAATGCCCAAGTGGTAAAAGTAAATTATGTAGATTGATGTAATAGAAGGGAGAAGAAACTTTCCCTGCTGTTTTGTTTGTTAGGTGGAGTCATTGAACAACAAAAACCTTTCATATATTTGATCTCTACTTGGTAGGTTGTACGTGATATTATCTGTGTTTAAGTTCTTATTTAGCTATGATGCTCATCAAAATTACTTGGAATCCACTACTGTAGCACATTTTCCCCCTTTTCCTTGTTAAAAAAGTGCTCTACACAGGTGGAAGATAATAGCAAATGATATCATTACACCTTTATTTGGTTCAACAATGGATAAAGTAGAAAGCAGTGATTGTTGAGAGCTTCCCTCGATCATTCCGAGCTGATCTGCTGCTGCTGTCAAAAGGGACTCAACATTCAGTGACATTTGGGCTGTCAGGGCTCTCTTTTGTTCTTAAAATAATAGAGCTCCATGCATCTGTCTTGCCATAAAACCATCCATCATAGGAAGTCTCTTGAATCCCCACAATACAACCATTTTTTGCAATGTTGCTAACTCATCCCAACAATATGGATAAAAAAGCCAGGACATTGCCCCTGTGGGCACATGTTTGATGATTTGCTTGCTCATGTCAGTGATAGGAGACAACCACATCATGATTTCCTCACTTCAATGAGTGGCAACAATGATGATTTTGCACGATACTGTGGAAACCTCTCTCACACAAACATTATATATTCAACAAGAGCTTTCCTCATCTAGCTAGCATTCATGTGTGATTTGGTTCCACAGAGTTGTTGGTGAAGGCATTAGCCGCAGTGGTGGTTATGGCTGTCTAGAAGCACTTGAAGGGGAGCGTTCCCATCCTCACCCTACAAGTGTAATGAAACCTGCATGTTGGAAGGATGATGAATCTGCCATCATGGCCAAGCACTTGCTGCTCTAGTTTAATCCATTGATAAATTGTGAAAGGTTGATCTCTGAACTTGCGCGCAGCAGTTGTACTGAAAACAGGAAAGATGGTAGTTTTCTTCACCTTGAGTTTACATGCGCTTGATCAACATCTATTGCCATCCCACAGGAGAAATTTGGACATCTAGACTTCGTATTTGCTAATGGGTGTGAATCAGAAACATGTTTAACCAAAGATGCATCATATTTTATGTTTAAAATATATTGTTTTGATATGGGCACATTGCATAAGGTAGGAACACACACTGTGAATGTAAAACAAGTGCCCCGTCGATTGCAACAGTGGCGGAAAAGAGGCACACAACATCCACTAGAAAAGAAAGTGGTAGTTTGGTAGGAGCCAAGTAGTCAATGACTCTCACGCATTTGATATATTAAACTCCAATGCTCTTACGTTTCAGAGAACATATGCACACAACATTTAATATACAAACTCCAATGCTTTCAAAGAGAAAACATGGTGAATCAAACTGACGATTTTACAAACTCTGCAATAATGTTAGCTGTGAATTGAAACTTCGAAATTCAGCAAGCTGTGTTTTATCAGATTAAGAAGGAAAAAGAGAGTATACCATAGAGAGTTACTGTCCCTGGCACACTGGCAGCTCTATCTCATTCTAAAAAATACAGCACAGGATTGACGCCCGAGGCCTAGTTTCCTGGCTCTTGTCCGTCAGTATGAGTCAGTGTTCAAAATACCTTCTTCAATTAAAAAAAAGAAATCGTTTCCTGGATTAAAAATCAATGCCAATGCCAACTTAAAGAGTTGGCAAACCAAAAGAATTGCTTGCGCCATAAAGATATATTGGCACAGATGTACTGGAAGATGCATCTCACTTTCAATGACGATTAGACCTATCATGATCCGAACAGCAGATGCATCTTTCCCGGTTTCAAGGACAACTTTGTCTTGGATAATATAGTCAATATTTTATTTCCTTCTGGCATCTTGAATGTGAAACATAAGCTGAAAAACAATATATTTGCATATTTGCAGAGAATTAGGCAATGCAGACTGCAAAAACAAGTTATGTAGCGAACACCAACTCACCTTAGTTCCCATATAAAACGTCAATAACATGCCACCAAGCGTATTCAGCCCTGCATAGAAATTTCAAAAGGAATATTAGAGCTCAAGAGCTTCTGCTGGAAAGAGTAAACATTAATGAATACCGTCTTCTTGAAGCAATTTAGCAGCAAACAAATTCAATCCCCCAACTCCAATGACAAAGCCAACAAGGTTTGCTACCTGTGACAACAAACAACATAACGTCCTCATGACAAATAAAAAACTTTCATCATCGGAAAGGACACATTTTCAACTAAAGAAAAGGTACCATGAGACATGTAATGGTAACAGCACCAGCAACTGCACTAAGTTCACGCAAAAAGAACTCGCCAATTGCAGTTCTAGCCTGATAAAATAAAATTTGTCAAACTTTTAACATTACGAACCCATTCAACCATTCAGCACATTCACAATTGGCTCCAGATAATAAAATGGTCATTTCTTAAGGTAGCACCAAATTAATTCTTATGATACTTTTGAAGTTACTGTGTAGCTTTTATACTAGCAAAGATTCAGACTACACCATTATCAAAAAATTGCAAGCATATCATTGACCAGCCTAAGAGATCCATAAAAAGAGAAAACAAATAAGAGTGTCAAGGACAAATGTGTCCGAGAGCAATCACTAAAAATTGATGACTGAACAAGGAAGTCGATCAGCTTGTACAAACGGAAACTGATGCTTCGATTTCTCTCTTACATTGAAAATGCTTTGAGGTCTGTACTTCAACAATATCTTGTATTTCAAAGAACTAATTTCGCTTTGTCATTGCATACCTAATATTGCAATGTAGCAGGATAGGTTTCAACAATTTAGCAGTCGCTTTATTATTTAACTATCAATCATAACAAAAGAAACAGTGTCGTTTGGTGGTTCTATGAAGAAATTGTGCCGAGTACACACCCAAATATTGAAGTTGGAGGAAAGAAAGTATACCTGAAAGGCACTGAAGGTTGACTTAACAATCAGTTCAGGAACAAAAAACATGCATGTTAACCATGCCCATGACAAAAGCCTCCTGCAAAGCAACTCAGTTCAGATTGAGACAGATGAAAATGATTTTTTTTAACAGAAATTACCAATCAACTGAATCAGTAGTGAAGGAAGATACCATTCCAAGTCGTGCCATATTGCAACAAATGTGAATATGATCCACACATTGAATATCTTCTTTTGAGAACCCCCAAGAGGAATATACATGTATCTATAAGAATTGGTTCCACAATAACACAGAAATAAAAAAGTTAATAACACAAATCCAAAAGTTGGCAGATGGGCAAACTAGCACACTCATGCACCTGACTAGCCATTTATTGAATGAGGCATGCCAATTTTTCCAAAACGTTTCCAAGTTATGGCAGTTATTGATACACCTTGGCATGTTCTCAGGAACCTCAACTCCAGCAATCTGTCAACTTGTAGCCAGTTAGAATACCTTTTGAGCAATGATATAGTTTGAGGCTCCCCAACCCCCTCCCCCCAAAAAAAACGCCATTGGTAATTTCTTAGCAGCTTTACCAAGTTAGACATTAATAAAAATAATTAGCCACAAATTCTATCAAGTAAATAATCTTTCACTTCACGTGTTATACCATGTCCAAAAATTATGTAAAAGGGTGATTAAGTGCAAAACTAATTTTAGCCTGTTCCGGTTCATCACAAGATAAAGAACAATAAATATACAATGAATAAACCTAAATTCACAAACATTGGCTACATAACTTTTTGATCAGGTAACAACAAACTCAAAGATTCACATTCTCAATATTCAAGGAAGTTCGTCAATGACAGCAAAAAAAATAATAATCGCATACCAATGACCAAAATCTGAAGTAGCGCCAGATCAAGAAAAATTTCAACCACATGATGAGCAAAACCTGAAAAAAAAATAATAACATGGACTTGCATAATGCACAGCACAAGACAATGAGCAGAATTATATCATGTATAAGTTATAACGGCAAAGATATTATATAATTTACAACAGCAAAAGATCTCATACAACAGGTATAACATTTATTAAGCCACTGAAATGACAAAACTATGACATGCATATGAACCCATTAATCTGATCTGAGCCCAACAAGTGCCAAATTTCTTAAGAAGCCATGCCGCCAAACACCAAAAGAAATGAAAGTGCAACTCTGTCAATCCTTAGACTTGTTTAAGATGGAAACATTCGGCAGCATTTTTTTAGCTTTTGCTAAAATTAAACGCAACTTTTCTCTGTAAAACTCATACTTAAAGATTAGATGAAGTTTAAATCATTTTCATGTAGTTTCCACACTTAAAAATTGGATGAAGTTTAAATCCTCAAGTTTAAATTATTAGATGTTTTCCATCATAATGTTTGTTTCTTAGTACCAGTAGCATGAAACCCAAGCCCCATAAACATTGCAAAATTATTTAAACAAAAATAAATCATACTTTACTTAATATTCATAAAAAAACATCCTAATTCCCATGAATATAACAATTAAAATACCATTTCTCTTCCCAATTTTAGCAATAGTAATTTAATCTGATTGAGAAGGGCCCTTACCACTAAAAAATTCTACCCTTAAGTTCAATGAAGATCTAAAGAATGGCATTGACAACATAGAGAACTTAAAAAGAATATCTTACCCCATACCCAATGATGAATACCTCCAGTGGAGAGAAGTACTTCCATAAACCACTATTAATGATATGGAAAATGTCAGATTTTCAGATTCATATTCAGATTCATTTACCATATAACAAGTTACTAAGATATTTTATCATTAATAAATATAGCCAATTAGATGTTCACAAATGCATCACAATTCAGGATAGAACAATCAAACTAACCTGATTGCAAAGGCATTGTAATAGAATAAATGAGTCATGAGCTCCATAATGAAAAAACTGAGAACCCATCTGATCCCATACCATGCAATGTGTCCTACAGTAGTATTCTTTTGCGGCAAATCCAACTGCATATGGAGATAACACATGGCAAGGTAAAATTAAGCACTCATCATTCTGATGACATAGAAAAGGATAACCACAAATTTTTGCAACAAAGCTTCAGCAAATTGTAAACAGTACATGAAATTCTCTGCTGTTATTACTCCTATGATTGAGAAAAATATTACAACAAATTCCCAACAAGTTTCAGCTAATAATATATTGATACGAATATTCCTTGCAGATTTAATGTATGAATCATTTATAAAGATAATTTCTATAAATTATTCCCAAAACAAGAATGGAAATGGCTGACAATTGTTCATGTCATGAACAATGAAAAAAGTCCCAAAGAGCACTCCTGACCTGAGAAGTAAATGCATTATAGTTGACAATTGGCCCAGCAATGTAAAGAGGAGCAAATATCAAGTAACACAGGTACGTGGAGTAAGAGAATTTTTCAATGTCGACATACCTCTCCTGAAAAAATTAATAAATCAGATAGACTTATAAAAATAGGAACCTCAGGTTAATTAAAAATCAACACCTTTTTGGGGCAAGAATCTTTATATGCCTGATGATAATCATAGCCAAAGCTTATCATCCGTAAGACAACTGCAAAGAAATATAGATAATATTAAAATAATGGTCAAAACTCCTTTCTGTTCATGAAAGCCAATAGACATAATAAAGTTGTCAAATTTATAATTTCCAATCAATGAGAAACAACCAATGCATAAATCTCTAAAACAAGCAATTATATACATGGGGTGTTTGAATGATCAGGTAGATACAACATTCATAGCTTCACGGTTTTTTATATGTTTATCACTTATACATGCTGTACACTACAGTCTAACTGTAATAACTTTTGTCCTAGGTTGCTCAAGATGCCTCATATTTCTCTAGACATTAACTCTCTATCCTCAGCTAATTAAGCAGCAGTATTCCCAAAATATTGCACAAGAATAACAGAATAGAAACTGTAAGTACTTCCAGATATATATTCGACCAATTGCTATTGGTGATTAAAAGGGTGGGTCTCCGATCAGAATCAAGCACTGCTTAAGAAATGAAACAAAATCATGTATCATTAAATGAGAATGTGCCAATCATCTTGATGTTTACGATGCTCATGCTCTGCTTTGATCCAGCATTTTTCTTTTGCTAAGAATTCAAGTTTAGTCATCAGCGGTCAGATATGCTCTTTAGAGCTCAAACCTTCTTGGAGTACATTAGACAAGTAAACAGACAATAGAATGAATTGCATATTTTTCATGATAAGGGCAGAGTAAGAAAGAAGAGGCATATTGGGGGGCAAAATTATTATTGCAAAATACAGGGATGATAAATACAAAAATTATATCCGGCACAGAAATGGGGCAAAATTATTATTGCAAAATCCTGGGATGATAAATACCAAAATTGAAGCAAATGTGCCATCTAAAAACACCACGATAGTTGTCCAAAAAAGAGAGACTGTTCCTGTAACAACAAAAAGACAACATGATATGATAAGGAGGGTTGGCTTTAGCTAACATAGCTGCAACAAAATGCCTTCAAGGCTTACTTCACAAAATTTGCGACATCTCAAAAACTATAAGTGTTTTAGTTCTTTTCAATTGCCATAGTTTACATCAAACATGCATAAATCATGGCTTCAATGTTAAATTTGTCCATTGAGAATTACTTCATATGCACAATATACACTTTCCTAATACTATTTATCAGAAATTTTGTCATAATATATCATAGGGAGGAGCACAACTAACCCAAACGAGGAGAATGAGTATCCTTCATAAATGCGGTTGCAAATTAGGACAAATAAGTTGAACACCCAAAGCATGAGAGGGAATAATTGTGCTTTGACAAAGATCTGCAGATACAAACAAGCATGCAGATGCTTCATGGATGGATTGTGGAAATATGAAAGTATCAACATCACATGCTACTAATTGATGGTGTATATAGTTTTCATTTCCCTTCACTCTTGAAGTTGACTATATTTCTTGGTTTCTCTCAGTAAAACACATGCAATGATAAAACATGAAAAGAAGCCTTACTCTGTTAGATTGCACAGAGTAAGAGACACTAAACAAGAGCCTAACTTCAGTTATTATTCTTTAATCATGCATATAGCTTGACGAAATACATTCCCCTAGTAATAAGATGACTTAAGATTGCATAAACTGCCCTCTCAGCACTTGCAACAATAAATTACACCTTCCACATGGAGTGCAACCACAAAGCTAAGAAAAGATTTGACCAAGGAAAAATTTTGGCCATGTCTGCCCTAGATTTTGTAACACCACAAAAAGATAAAAGTGATATTACATCACAAGATATATACACTAATATTTACCAAACATTAATGCAGTCAAGGACAAACCTTTGCCAATAGGAAGTTTGCAGATGCTATAGAAAGTACAAAAATGGCACTGCAATTGATAAGAACGGAATCAGAGACCTAAGTTTGAATCAGATGCCAAGGAGAAAGTCTGTCAGCTTATTTCTTTTTCTGTGAAGAAAACTCACCAAGCTCCATGTAAGTGCATGAGGTAGACCAAAGAAATCGAAAGCCAAACAATTGACATGCCTTGCCTTGTTAGCCCAAACCATGATCTCAAGGAATTTGCCAAAAGGGTAAACAAACCAAACACAGCAGTAAGAACGGGTAAGTTGCCACGAAAATTCCTCCATTGTGCATCAGAAAGATCCTGCAAAGAGCTATGAATCAGAAATCCAATATAGAGAAATAACAGAACCCCTCCAACTAGCTACCACTGCAGGTATATTACTAAAACACAACCCAGGGTAACAGGAACACATCAGAACTTTATCAAGCTCTTTCCAATGCTTTATACTCAATCATTTTCAGTTGTGGGGAAAAAAATAGAACACCATTAAAGAAATGTATCAGTTTCAGCAAACACTATTGAACTAAGCATCTTCAAGTAAGGCAGATCTCGTGATCATGCCCTCAATAAAGGATGAAAAATAAGGTCAAGCTGTAAGGCTTTGCTGTAAAATCCAATCACATCGAAGAATGATAAGTTGTCATCCACATGCAAAGGGCAAGTTAAGGGCAGTTAAGAAATTTTCCAGGCGAACTAGAGATTGCATGTTACCACCTTTACAGCCGATTTGGACTTCTATTTAAAATCAATTAATGCTTATACAAGACCAAAATTGCTCAGATTACAACCATATCATCGTCCTAAAGCAGGGAATGAAACTGATTACACTCCCAACATACATTATACCGATTTGATATCCAACCACTACGCAGTCCGCGAAGACTTCCCAAGTGATCTGCAAACGCCAAAAAACAAACTTTTCTGTTAACATCGTAACACTGACAAAGACATGATTAAGGAATATACCAATCAAAGATTGGAATAATAAAAATATGGTACCACTAGAGAGTTGGAGAGATCGGATGATGACAATGGCATAGAAAACAATAGCGTAGAGAATGATGAACAGGAGCTCCCATCTTTTCCATGAAATTCCCAATCCCATCTCCATTTCCTACTTCGATCAAACAATGTCAGAACCCATTCCGAACAAACCAATCCCAATTGCCAAATTTTAAAGCCATGAATTTGGAAAAAGATTGAACCTTTATGATCGGCTCCTTACAAAATGCGGCGGCGGCGGCGGCGGTGGCGGCGAGGTTGGCTCGTACGCCGGAGGCGGCGGGGAGGGCGGCCGGCCGGCCGGCGGTAGGGCGGGGTAAGGGATATGGATGCTGATCTGAATTTCCTATAATACCCTTTCTTAATCAGCAGAATCATCTGCACATAATTGTAATTAGGGGATAAAAGTTTTAATTACAAAAATAAATACCTCAAAATCGCAATTAGAGGAATAACATTTTAAAAAATAATATCATTAATTTTATTTTTTATGTTAAAGTCGATTGAAAGTAGGTTTTATATTTTAATTATCTAACTTGTTTGTCAATCATAAAATATAAAAAATACATTAATATTAAAGATGTACAAATGGCAAGTAAAAGTTTTAATTTTAGAAAAAGATCTTAATTGAATAATAAGATATAATATAATCATATTATGATATTTTAGAGATAATTTTAATTTTAAAGACATGCTTTAATTGAAACAGAAGATATATTGTAGTATTTTTTTTTTTGTTACATTTTGATCGGTTAAATCTTCTATTTTTTCCGACAACTTAACTTTTAATTCATCTTTTAAGCATGAGAATAGATTGAAAGAAGACGGGGCATTGGACGGGGCATCGGACTTTAATACCTTGGTAAGATTGTATAGATTGGGTGGAAAAGCGAGGGATTTAAGTTCTCAGGCTTAATCAACTACATTAACTTAAATTTCCTGATTTGCTCTCGCTTGATTTTAAGTTTAAATTTTAACAAACTATTTGGCAAGTTTGAGTTGAGCTCAGCCTAAATTAATTTTCTACTTTACATAATTACACATAAAAAATAAAATACATAATTGTATTTTAAAATTAAATGCTTTTTTGAAGATTGTTACAAAACACTTTTATTTTCTAAATACTTTAGAAAAGAATCTAATATATAAGTATAAAAAATTGATCTTGATGCAAGCTACGGCATCATATATGGGATATAAGTGACTTCCTTATACCATCAAACTCTTGTAAGGTTGGCAAAGAATCATTCTTCAAAAAAATCAAATAATCAGATAAGTTGGCAGCATCCATACCCAACTCATGAGCTAGCGCATTAAACTCAGAAGACCCTAAACAACTATACCATATTGCGTAGCAGGGGACAACACAGGTCGTGATACGTGAAAATACTGACCGGAAAAAACGAAAAACGGTGGAGATCGAACTTCATATCTATATTTTCAGGCTTCAAATTGCCGTATCTCAGACTCATATGCACAGTTTAGGCGATGAAATTATCTACAATCTGCTTATAGTGGATGCAGGCAACGATCCTAACTCACAAGTCTAGATGCTGCCAAGCTTTGTTATGTGATAGATTCATTACATCACATAAACACATAATCCAAGGTACCCAATAGAATTTGAAGAGTTTATCATCTTAAGTTCACAAATAGATAGGCCTTTGAAATTCATTTGATAAAAGGTCACCGCGCGCGCATGTATATATATATAGGGGCACTGAGGTGAGCCTGAGGCAAAAAAAAATTTCTGCCCAGAGCTTTGATCTAGAACATCAAATTACAAGGACAGTTCATATCTATTATTTAAAAAAAAATTTCCCTAAAGACACTGGCGACCATTGTCCCGCCGCAGCCGCCGCCGCCCCACCGCTGGCACCCCTTCCACCCAGCCGTGGTCCCCACCCCTCCCCGCTCCACCTCAACCCCACCCCTCCTCTACACCGCTCCTCCACTCCCCCGCCGTGAACGCCTCCACCCCACCATGGACTCCTCCGTCTTGTCGTGGCTGCAGCCAGATCGGCATTGAAAGGGGAATCCGGTCTGGCAGAGGCCTCTCGAAGCCAACTCAGAAATCAGAAATTCCTTGTCCACCGCCATTGCAAGCTTGCTGCCCTTATTAGATTCCTCTTTCAACATCGACGATGGCGGCGGCCATGGACGAGGAGCAATACATGGAGCGCTTTGCCATGGATGCCGACTTCGACGATGGTTGGTGGATCAATGACGAGTTCTACTATCGCAGCCGCAAGGATCACGTGCCGCCCTAGACACAGGACAACGCCATCTACAGTGTCTTCACCGACTTAGACTCCGACAACAATGGTAGTGGATCCTTCAGGAAATCGTGCAAGTCCGGCGCAGCTGCTGGCAAGCCCAACTTGACAAAGCCAGTAAGCTTCATCTCCCCCAGGTCGGTGCCAAATCAGGAGATCGATTGGGGCGACCTGGGCGAGATAGTGGAGTTGAGGGGAAATGAGGAGGATGAGGCTGGATTTGGCGGGTGGCTGGCCAAACAAGGCCACCCGCGGCTAGCATTGCTACTTGCGGCCTTTTTTTCTTTTTTTGAAAACAATAGATCTGGCCCAGATCAAAGCTCGGGGTAGAAATTTTTTGCGTCAAGCTCACTAACACTTTACCCTTATAACAATAACTTATGGATGATATGATGCATGTCATAGATGATTTCAATAAACTGAAAAACTTGTGTTTGTTGTTTGTCATAACATGCGCTTAAGTGTGTAGCGAGTGTTCACATTGATCTGAGCCGTCCGATTAGAAGGACAGCCCAAATTTATTATTTAAATAAATAAACTTTTCCCTAAAGGTGCTAGGGGTGGCAACGCTGCCTTCAGCCAGGGGCAACCTTATTTGGCCGGCTGCAGTCGGATCGAGCGGCGCAGTCAAATATGACCTTCCCCCAATAAGGCCGCACGGCCACATATGTGGCCAACCGACCAAATCCGATTGTGGGCGGCCATGTCTGGCCGCCCCGTGGTGAGCTGGTAGGGCAAGGGCAAGGCGTGGAGGAGGGAGAGGGAGGTGCTGCTGGGGAAGAAGCGGAGCTAGCCTAGTTTGACTGCGGAGTTGTCTGCGGCAAAGGCTTGTACACAAATGATGCAACCGTTGTGCATTTTTTTCATTGGCCGTGGATCAAGTTGAAAGTTTTAACAATCCAGCTTACCTCTAATCAAATGGATCAATGCGGGGATCATGCTCGGTCGCCATAGCCATGCACAACCTACAAAAGTAGGTCAAGATCATTCAATAAAAGATAAATAAACATGAGAGGAACCTATATGTGCTTGAGCCGTTTTGACAAAGAAACAATGATTAATTGAGCAGAAATAGCTCTTTACCTTCCTGCACCTGAACAATTTGAACACCTTTCAATCCTAGGAGGAGGCACGGGTGTTGAGATATTCCCTCCCATGAGAAAGCGTTCAGTTACATTGAAAGTCGTGAAGACATGAAGATAAACCAAGAGGTACGACGAATTCGATGAGAATTTGTGGAATACATGAAGAGACTCATTAGTGAGGATTCCAATGTTCAAGAAGTAGTGTTTGGAGTTGGCTCTTCATTTCCAAGTGGTATTCATATCTCTAGTCTATAAATATGTGATTAGAGGTATGCGTTTGGTGTGCTTTTCCTTTGGGGAAGTTCCATGGAATGTTCTCTTTTAAAGGAGACTTGAGGGATTACAGATCTAAACAGGGTCACTATTGGTAATGCATGTGGGAGAAGAAAGTGAAATTGTTTGTTGTGAGGTGAAGATATGACTTCGGGTTCTTTAACAAGATCAACAGTAATTAATTTCTTTTCTTTCTCTACCTTGGATTGTAATTGAGAGTAGTGTTACTCTTTTGGGTGGAGTTTTCCATATTTGGGTAGAGTTTCTACTTTTATCGGGGTGCAGATTTTCACACTTTGGTAGAATTTTCTACATGTTTTGAGTAGAGTTATTCCACATATAACGTGGAGTGGTTTCACTCACAAGGGGAGAGTTTGGAGAAGTTTTTCATCATCTTAAGTTGAAGTAGGGTCGTAATCCAGGATGTGTGATTGATCCATTATTTGAGGTGTATGTTAGTTTTCTCAATTTCTCAAGAATTGTATCTTTTAGATCTTATTATTGATCTGATTTAGGTTAAGAGAGCTTTCTCAAATTTTATTTCGATACTTGATTGTAAAAATTTCTTAATCAAAGTTGATCGAGTAGGTTAGTTTTCTTTTCTCTAAATTGGGAGGAAAGTTTCCATCCATTTTTATCTTGGATATCTCTTATTAATTTTATCGAATAGAGAAAATATTTTTTGACTTATTTTCGCTATAGTGTATATTTCCCAACAACATAGTTTCCCCGCTTAGTGCCGCAAGTGGATCAACTAAAACAACTGACCCAGTGCCAGAGCGACGGGTGCAAGCAAGGTATCCCGCATGATCCGTAAGAAGGCTGGTTAAGTCACTTGATTTCCCTGTTTTTTAAAGTCAAGTCATGTCAGGCAAATTTCTCATGACGAAATTAAATAGTGCAGAAATTACACCTACAACTCCTCCAAGAATGAGGCTACTGTTGGATCAAGCTGACTGCAAAAATCCAAGGATACATGCTTGTATGACAACTGGTGGTCAAAAGAGTGTGCATGTAATCCACTTATCCTACAAGTAGTAACTGTGAAAAAGCCGTTTAAGCTCAACCCAGACACACCAGCTATAAAGATATGAATGCATTAAGAAGTCCAAACACGAAGCATACAGTGAGACATGGGATAAAAAGGGAAACAAGATAAAACAAACAAGTTTAGCTTT
>JAURVB010010130.1:0-21639 GCA_033002965.1 Piper betle | reverse complement strand
AAGGCCCACAATATCATAAAAAATGGCGGGTTGATTTATCTTCATCTTACCTAAATGAATTGGGTCTTGGCAGATGTGCATTCCAATTCTTAGTCTTGTGGTACATATTCAATATCTAAACATATTTTACTAAAACATAGGTATTAAAATGTTACAATTAGAAATTCTACTACTAAATCAACTATCATATCATATTATCTTATCATACCTTGCATTACATCATTTCATTCTCAATATAATGACAACACAAACAAAACATTAACATTCTATCGTCTTAAGTATCTGTATGCAAGAGACGTCACTACTCCTTCGTCCTGGCTGGCTCATCCTACCCTTGATCATCACCTACATGTATTATAAAAACACATAAGTAACGAGTGTTACTGGGTCTAGAAAATAACTAATATCAAATTGGCTATGAGAGCAAACTCTTATAAGAAAGAAAACAATTATATACTTCTCGTGAACTCTCTAAAAGGCACCTATGGAGGAGCCACTGGGCTGCAGACCCCGTAGCATCCTAAACTGACTATTCTGCTATTGCAGATTTCCTCATTTCATTTGCTGGTCCCTCGGGACTACTAGTATTTCCTAAGCCCTCTCCTTACCTCCATAATTCTCCTGTCCTTGAGCACAAAGACCGAGTACTCTCAGACAGCCACCTTTAGTATCCTTTGAACCACAAGTCTAGACATGCGCTACACGGCAGTACCCGTAAACCTCCACACTTCTCCGGGTTTGAGGAATTCAAGGTGGAGTTGTCAGGATCCCTCGAGAATGGAGTGGATGCTCACCAGTTCTAGAGCCCGCTTTAACAAGCATGTGCCCGCTTGTGTAGCACGGTTGTCAAACTCAATATATAGGCTTGGGAAGGGATTTATAAAATAGGCCCGAAGGCAACTTGTGGTGGAGCTTGTTTTCGAAAACATACTCGTGGGATTTCATCATCGAAAGTTATTAATCTGGAAATAACGTGCGACTAAATGACCTGCGTGGAGTGGGACATAATAAATCCTCCACTCGACACATCCACTTACCTGTAAAAATAACACACGATAGATTATAGAGATAAAACCTTAAATGAGTCCTAACAGACTTGGTAGAAGCTTCAATCGTGTCCACGCGTCTAAGCGGCAAGCTCTTACTTTGTACCTACACATCAAACCTAGAAGCTAATGCACACTGACTGAATGATGCATCAAACTCATCATGAACATCACACATACAATGCAATCATCATCTAACAATAGTCAAACAATCATCAATGTAAAAATATCTCAGCCTATTCATCCCAATTTTATTATGATTTTTTTCTAAGTTACATTTAAGTCCATTAGCATGCTCACATGTAATTTACTTAATTAGATCACTAACTATCAATCAAATCATGCAAATCATCACTTCATTCACAATCAGACATTTATCACAATAGTTAATCAATCCTAGCATACTGTGCTAATAATTATCAATTTTAAATAATTAAATCGGATAAAATCTATACCTAATCGTTAGTCACACGGTGACGGCAATAAGGTTGTGGTCGGCTTGAGTGAAGATCGTGGGGAAGAGGGAAGGAAGAAAAAGAAGAAGGAAGTTGGGTGAGAAGGATGAATGGTAACAGTGTCAGAAGTGTGGAATATATACATTTCAGGGTGAGAAGAACGAATGGTCAGGTGAGAAAAATGAATGGTCTGTAGAGAGAAACGAATGGTCAAGCGAGAAAAACAAATGGCCAGGTGAGAAAAAGAATGGCCGTCTCATATTTAAAACTTGACTTGAATCCAACTCGAGTAAAACATAATATTAACTCGTAATAAAAAAATCTCATAAAATATAATACACATCAATGACATGCTCTATAACTAATAACCCATCCAAACTACATATAACACGTCCTAATACGTTATCCAGCTTAAAATAATTCTACAATTTAATTAAAATAAACAAAAAAGAATCTGGCATACTCTTATATATTCCGATAACTCATTCTGCTGCTATCTTACAAGAGCTATCATCTTATACTTGGGCACACATGACTCTCATGGTCCATAACACAAGACCGGCCATGGCTCGGTATGCATGTTTTGAAATTGACCCGACTGAAAATAACGTCGAATCGACCGGTTCAGACTATAAAACCCTGACTCAAATCACGGGTTTTACACGTGACTCGAGTTAGAGTTTTACATTAGTGAACTAGTCGGTCCAAATCGAGTCAGTTTTATGAATCATGAGTCGAGGGCAGCCGTGAGTTATGAGCGATGAGGGTTAAGTATACCTGAGTATATAATTATAACATTGGAAAGATGGTGAGAAATGAGTTATCAGAATGTATGAAAGTATGCAATCTAACACCCCAAATTTGGTTCATGCTTAGGAACCGAACCGTAATGTCACTAGCCCCAGTCAGGTCGGCTAACCCGAACCCAACCCTGTGGACCTACTCTCGGCATCTCAAGATGGCAAATGTCAACTTCTATGCATGGATGAATGCACAAAGATAAATCTAACATGCTACTACATGGATGACATGTCAACCAATTTACACACCAAATAATTAAGATAAAAATTGATAAAAATTCGTAAAATAAGACGAACTGAGTTTCCCCTAGAGTGCAATTAAGGATTACCTTATCAAACTAGCATGTATACATAAATAATTAATAAAACAGTCACATAATAAATTCATTCAATTGTATAATTTATTTCTGGATTGAGTCTTGACTCAATTGTTAATTTACCATCATCTTACCTAATTGGGTCTCAACTTACTTGTTGTACTTATTCAATGTCCAAACATATTTAATAACATGTCATCGTTAGCAACCATACGTCATACCACACCACATCATCATATATTATATTTAATTGCATTGTCCTCAAAGTATTAAACATGCTATCATCTGACAAGTGTGTATGCAAGAGACATCACTACTCCTCCATCTAGGCTACCCATCCTACTTATTATCATTTCATTTGCTGGTCCCTCATGACTAATAGTATATGCTAAGCCCTCTCCTTACCTCAATCATTCTCTTGGCCCTAAGCACGAAGACCGAGTACTCCCAAATAGTCATCTTTAGTACTTGCGACCCACAAGTCCAGACATGCGTTATACTAAGCAGTACCCATAAACTTTCACGTTTCTCTGGGTGTGAGGAACTTGAAACGAGAGTTATCTGGATCATCCGGGATTAGAACAACCCACTCACTAACCTAGAGTCTACTTTGACTAGGACGTGCACCCGCTCATGGTATGTACAAATTGGTTTTCCCATCTCTCGTCTTACTGAAAACTCGATAAAACTATATATAGGTCTGGGAAGGGATTTATATAATAGGCCCAAGGCAACTTGTGGTGGATCTTGTTTCCAAAAACAAACTCATGGGATCTCATCCTCGAGGGTTACTAATCCAGAAAATTGGTTGATTAAATGGTCCGGGTTAAGAGGGATCCAGTAAAGCACCACTTAACTCGTTCTGCAAATAATAAAACAATACACAATAGAACAGAGCGTAAAATAGAAAACGTGTCCTAATGAACCTGATAGAAGCTCTGAGAGTGTCCTCGCACCTAGGCGGCGAGTTCCTACCCCGTACCTGCACATCAATACTAAATACTAACGCCCAGTATAATGCATAAATGCTACACTCCTCATCAATCAATACAAGACAGCATCTATTTACATGCATTTAAATTCAAATTCTTATTCATTATTATCATTCATTAACATGCATTTAAATTTAAATCAACACCTATTTACAATCACACCAAAATCATAAAATGATCAAATAAAATCGGACAAATTTCTATACCTAATCATCAGTCATGCGGCGACGGCAATAAGGTTGTGGCGGCTTGAGTGACAATCGTGGAGAAGAGGGAAGGGAGAAAAGGAAGAAGGAAGTAGGGTGAGGAGGATGGTGGTAGCTGGATGGTTACAATGTCAGTTGTAAGGAATAAATAGATGTCAACAGGGGAAGAAAATGAGTAGTCAGTGAGAAAAATGAGTGGTCGATGAGAAAAATGAATGGTCGGTGAGAAAAATAAATGGCCATCATGTAATTAAAACTTGACTCGACTCTGACTCTATAAAAATAATACTAACTCATAATAATTCTAAAAATCCAGAAAAACAAGGAATAATCACATACAACATAATACACACAATATTACAATGACATGCTCTATAACTAATAACCCACCCAAACTGCCCGTAACGTGTTCTAATGTGTTATTCAGCCTAAAAATAATTTGACGATCTAATTAAAATAAATAAAGAAAAATCCGGCGTACTCTTATATATTCTGATAACCGATTATGCTATTGTCTTACTGAAGTTATAATTATTTACTTGGCACACATGGCTCTCATGGTTCATAACACAAGACCGGCATCGGCTCGGTACTCGTGTTCTGAAATTCACCCGACCGAAAATAATGGTCTAATCGATCGGTTCAAACTATAAAACCCTAACTTGAATCATGGGTTTTACATGCAATTTATTTTTTCTATGTATTTGATCGTAGAATAATTTCTAGGCCGAATAACACATTATGACATGTTATATGGTAGTTTGGGTTGGCTATTAGTTATAGAACATGTCATTGTGGTGATATGGTGTGTAATATATTTTATTGGATTTTCCCTATTTTTTTGGTTCTTTTTAGGATTTATTACAACTTAGTTATTATTTTTGGCTCGACTTGCAGTCGAGTCAACATTTGTTTACGATATTACCACCGAACTATTTCTCCCCCGACATCTTTTCTTTCCCCCCTCAAACCCTCGATGCCGCCCCCTGTGCTCGCCAACGCCACCACCGATCGACATAGCCTAGCCCCATCATGTCGTCGCCGTGCCGCCCTAAGCACCCCCGTGCATCGCCCGGCCTCCACGATGCAAGGGAGCCACACCCTAGCACCACGTTCCCGTCGCCGATCCAGCCACCAGCAACCGTCGCCGCCTTGACATCTCTGACCCTCCCATGACCTTCCCCGACCAAAGCGGAGCCTAACGCCACCCATCCCAGCCAAATCTTGTCACTCCACCAACGACCGACCTTGCTTTGCATTTTTTCGGCGAACAGCTACTTCCACCAACCTTGTCAACATTGTAGACAAGTTGGCTCACCGAGTTGGTGCTAAAAGTAACCCATACCACCGCCATCTAGCTGGTAGCCGTTGCCGAGAACAATCTCCGGAAAACAGCTGGAACCTGCTAGAAAATCGAATTCACTGGAATTCGCTGAATCTTTCGCCATACTCATCTAGTCAAACCCGATCGAACTTTGGGAGCCGCCAAGAGCCAAATTCGAGCTCTAAGGCACACGAAGAAACCCTAGCCGTCGCCGATAGCCAACAACGCGCGGTGTAATTACCTCTGATTTAATTTATTAAAATTGATGATCGTTAGAATGACATGTTAGGATTGATTATTTCTCGTGATGAATACCTGATTGTGAATAAAGTGATGACTTGCATGATTCAATTAATAGTGAATGAATGTTAGTGATCTAATTAAGTAAATTAAGTATGAGCATGCTAATTGACTGTAACGTAGCTTAGAAAATCATAATAAAATTGGTGTGAATAGAATGAGCTAGGGATATTTTTATTGTGATGAGAATTGTTCATTGTTTGATAGATGATAACTGTATGGTGAGTGTGATATTCATGGTGAGTTTGTGCATCATTCAGTTAGCAGGCGTTAGCTTCTAGATTTGATGTGTAGGTACGAAGTAGGAGCTTGCCGCGTAGGTGTGCAACCACAATTGGAGCTTCTACTAGGTTTGTTAGGACTCGATCCCTATTTCATATCTCATTCTATCGTGATTTGTTTTAACAGGTAAGCGGATGTGTCGAGTGGTACATTTATTGTATCCCACTCCATACAAGCCATTTAGCCAATCATATTTTCGGATTAATAACCCTCGAGGATGAGATCCCTCAAGTTTATTTTCAAAACTCATATCAAGCTCACGATGGCTTCGGGCTAATTTTATCAACATCCCTACCCTGACCTATGTATATGTAGTTTTCGCATTTTTAGTGAGATGCATGACGACGAAAACCGACGGCCATGCCTTGAGATAGGGCGTGTGTTTGTCAAAGTGGGCTATAAAACTAGTGAGCCTCCACTCCATTCCCGAGGGATCCTAATAACTCCGCCCTTGAGTTTATTAAACCTGGAGAAAAGTGGAGGTTTACAGGTACTGCTGTGCAGCTCATGTCTAGACTTGTGACGTAAAAGGGTACTGAAGGAGCATGTTTGTAATTACCCATCATGTTTCATGATATTATGGGCCTTGCTAGCCAGGTGTTACTCAAAATTTAACAAAACCAACCCTATAACGACCAGTCCTAACCAGACCGGGTGTTACTTAGAAGGTTACATGAATAATATGTAAGAAAATAAGTCTACCACTTCTAACTCAAAAGAACTTATGTTTCAAATGACAGTGTATGAAATAATTATCCCACATTCTTGTACCATTTGCTACAGCCACATTTATAACACAAGAAAAGAAAAAAGAGAAGTCCGCTTATTATCTGTTCACCACCTGAGTTGGTAGAAAAACCACCCTGTCATCTCTTTGTCTTTAGTTCCAGCTGCTAACCTACGGAGGCAATTCCTCGTTAGTGATTAACCACTAAGCCGTATAATTAAATAAAACAAGTCCATAAACTCCCTATCATTATATATAATAATGGCTGTTGTGACTATTCCAACATGTCCATTTATTAGCTGATGGCTCAGTCCACCATGTCCATTAGTTGACTGATGGGACAGTCCACCATGTCCATCTATTGGGTAATGGGTCAGTCCATCATGTCATTTACCAGCAGGCGAGTCCAATCTGCCATGTCCACTATCGGCTAGCGAGTCTAATCCACCATGTCCATTAGTTGGCTGATGGGTCAGTCCACCATGTCCATCTATTGGCTGATGGGTCAGTCCACCATGTCTGTGATTAGCTGGCGAGTCCAATCCGCCATGTCCAATTTATTGGCTGATGGGTCAGTCCATCATGTCCATTCCCAGCTGGCAAGTCCAATCTGGCATGTCTATTATCAGCTGGTGAGTCCAATCCACCATGTCTGAAATTGGCTAGCGAGTCCAATCTGCCATGTCCAATTTATTGGCTGATGGGTCAATCCATCATGTCCATTACCGGTTGGCGAGTCCAATCTGCCATGTCCATTATCGGCTAGTGAGTCCACTCTGCCATGTCCGTAATTGGCTGGTGAGTCTCCACCATGTCCGTAATTGGCTGGTGAGTCCAATCCGCCATGTCCAATTTATTGGCTAATGGGTTAGTCCATCATGTCCATTACCGGCTGGCAAGTCCAATCAGCCATGTCCATTATCGGCTGGCCAGTCCAATCCATCATGTCCGTAATTGGCTGGTGAGTCCAATCCGCCATGTCCAATTTATTGTATTATGGCTATCAGGTCCATTCTGACATGTCCATTATTTGATTATGAAGGGCGTAGCCCGTGTCAGACTGAGTCAATTCCTTGACCCCAGTTGCACTTGGTGCATGGTGGTCGAATCTGGGCTCAGGCTGACCAGGTTGTCCACAATGGGAAATATAACATTTTAAATAATTATACGGACCTGGATATTTCGAACTCGCAACTATGACCAACAATCCTAATCTAAACGAGGGCATAAAATTATACATAAGTATAATTTTATTTGAGTAAAAATGCATGCAACTAAATGACTAATATATATATCACTATTAAATTTCAAGAATATTAAATATTAAACTATTCATGTAATATAATCATTTAAATCCTACTTTACATTAATAATCTAGATCATAATTAACACTTAACAAATAATAAAATAATTATCAACTTATAGAAAAATATTTAATTACTATTATTAGTATATTTTCTTTTGATACAGTAATTACTTAACTACAATCTTGATAATTTAGTTGACGGTTTTAAATCTTTAATCGCTATCCTTATTTATAGCAACTTAGTTAAATAAGTTGTACGATTAAATTATTTAAAATAATTTGTATTATTCTAATTTAAAAATATTATTAATACAATTATTTTAAATTATTCGACTCAACAAAATTTCGAACTTTATTTATTTTAATTTTGCTATTTAGGTTCAACGCTAGTGATTACTACCCGACTATAGTTTAATAATGGCATCCCTGGTCGCCTTGAGCCCAGATTCACCCACCATTCACCGAGTACAGCCGGGGTCAAGGAATTGACTCAGTCCGATACGGGGCCGCACCCTTTAAAATTACTATGTAGGAGTCTTGGTCAGCTTGACGTCGTAACTGTCCAATTTAATTTAATCGCTTGTTGGGTGCCGATTAATTATCAACCGTTTATGATTACCGTATTTTTATTACTTATGTTCATGTCAATTTCATCCAATCATTAATTAGTTTAGTAGATTTAACTCATAACCCATTAAAATAATTATTTTTAAATATTTATTATGAGTTCATATTATTTTTAACTCGAGTCGGTATTGAGGCAACCAGTATTTACAGATTTGCCATCGTGAGATTCTTCTTCTTCTTCTTCCCATTGGCGCTTCTCTTCTCCAGCTTCGTCCTTGGCACAACTTAGATCACACCCTTCTTCTTCTTCCCTATACAACCTAATTGAACTACCATCTAAACATCCTAATCAAGCATCAACAATGAACTAAAACAGCCAGAGATGAAGCCTAACGTCCACGTTTTACAGCAGTTAACCAAGACGACTATGTATTGCACCATGGCGCCCAACTCCTGGCATGTTCTTCTTCTCCCAGCCTCAAGACCCCTCCTTTCTTGCACCTTGCTCCAATTCAGATGTTCCACGACCTCAGGCTGGCGTCAAAATAGGAAAGATTGGCCACCTTTGGATGTTGCATGAAGTATGGTCGTTCTCCCCACTTCTGCATACCGCTGCCATGAATTCCGGCGAGAAGGTGGTCTATAGTGGATTATTCCGGCGGCCTGAACTACTGTGATGGAACCCATGATGCTGTTGACGAAGCACAACCAGCACTTACCCCTCTGAAGCTTCCATTATAGCATCAATTGGAGCAGAACGTTGCCACTTCCATCACCCTTGCAACTCCACCCCCTCATAGCTGTAATATCACCATCCACCGGAAAACCTAGGATGTGGCGAGCCCTCCCTTCGACCTAGAAGCAAGAGAGGTCGTCGGGGTGTGAGGGACTGCCTTGCAATTATTCTTACGGTTGCCCATCTTGCCAAAGTTTCAGGCGCTCGGCCATTGACGGGATTCCAATTTCAGTTCAGTTTTACTTCTTTTTATGTTGATTTTGGACTTTAATTCTCATGTTTATCAAGCTTATTATCAATTAAAAAGACATATGAATGCAAGAAAATGAAGAAGAGGGAGATAGGAAGGATACACAAGCAAGGAAGAAACATCGGCAAGGAAGAGGAGAACTAGGCGGCCAAGGTGAGGAAGACGCCCATACACCCGTATGTGAAAAATGACGTCGTCTTTCAAAATTTATAAAAATGAAAATGATAGCTAGGGTATGTGAAAACACCCGTATTTCACTTAACCGGGTAACTCGAGTAAGTAATAGAATGGGTAAATAATAAAATATAATAATTAATCGGGTAGAATTAACCGGTAAAGAATATAACACGTTCGGTCCTTTCGAAGCCGAATCGAATATATTAAATTTTTTTTAAAATTTTTTTCCCACGGTCTTTATAATGTTTGAGAGTACTCGGCTTCTGTACTTAGGGCCAGGAGTAATACGGAGGTTGGATAGGGCTGAGAGGAAAGAGAATGATTTTCCCGTGCAAAGGGATAGTTTAAATGGCCATGGAAAGAGAATGATATAGAAAAGGGACGTTGCCACGTGAGGTCCACAGCTCCCATTCTTGCCTATATGAGAGTTTTTGAGAAGGTATATGAGGTTTTCATTCAACAGATGACACTGATTACTAAAGTCTTTTTTATTATATGTGTAGGTGAGAATCACTAGGAATGAGCGTTGTTAGGACTGTGGAGGAGCAGCACTGAAATTTTGCACAAATGCACCTGCCGAGTGTGTGTAATGATGATGATGTGTACTGAACTGTGTAGATGAAATTGATGTGCTACTCTATGAATTTATTATAAGTATTTTGCATGTAAATGAAAATGGAAAGTGGAAAACGAACAAGGTGAGCTATGGAGTTAAGATAACTGGAATGTGAAAACATGTTGTCTTTGGGACGTGTTTTCCATTTTTGTTCTTATTACACATATACTGGTTATCACTGTCAGGGTGACCTCTATTGCACTTTTAGGGGACACCCTGTCATTTTCATTTTCAAAATAAATATTTCTTTCGAACTTTTTGTTTGTTTGGTTTTTCTGTGTATTTGTTTGCATATCATAGAATGCATGTAGGGCAACGTTAGAACCCAAGCATCTCATCCATGCGTTTCATGCTGCTTCACCATCTTGAGACGCTAAGGGTAGATCTGGGTTGGCTTAACCGAATCAAATAGATTAGCAAACAGTTCAGTTGCTAGTGCATTTTTGAGTCGGTTCAACGGTGAACCGAAATGGGGTGTTACAAATGGTCCTATATATGTTGGACTTAATTCACCACACTTGTCAAATTTCATCAACTTTTAAATTGGTGAAACTTTAAGGAAAATATGTTCCCCTACTTCGAAATATAAGTTCCTTCCGTGTATGTCCACATAAGATTTATGGCAAGCTTGTGCCTCTTTCATCGCTTTATGATTAAATCAACTACGCTGATAGTATCATCAATCATCTCTGGTCCAACTAGCATTGAGTCTCTATTGTCTAACCAACATGTTGGTGATCTATAAGGTCTTCCATAGAGTGCTTCAAAAGGTGTTATCCTTTTGGTAGACTGATAGGTATTATTGTAAGAAAATTCTACTAATAGTAGGTAGTGTTCCCAACTGCTTACCAATCCAAAACACATAGACTTATCAAATCTTCTAATATTTGGATGGTTCTTCTGATGATCGTAGCAAATCTTTGAGCGAGCACTGTTGGCCAGTCCCGTCACCGCCTTGCCCCTCTCCCTACCCTTTTCTCCCCGGTTCCACTCATGGCCGCCCATTGTCGCCGCGTTGAATGTGTTGCCACCGGCCACCAACGTAGGTGACGACCTCCGATGACCCTCCCTTTCCCCTTCCCACTCTTTCCCAACCCTTCCCCACCCTGTACAACAACATGCAGGGCGACCCATGCTGAAAACAGGGTCACCGCTTGCCTGTATTGTCCCCAGCCTGTGCAATGACATGCACAGCGACCCTCCCTAGCCCCTTTCCTTTCTTTTCTCCTCAACTCCACTTACAGCCACCGACTCGGTTGGGGAAGGATTGAAAATTAGAGAATTATTATTATTATTATTATTATTATATTCTCTACACAGTTAATTATTATATTTTATTATTTACCCGGTTACCCGGTTAAATGAAATACCGGTGTTGGGGTGTTTTCACATACCCCAGTTGTCATTTTCATTTTATATTTGAGAGGGGACATCCTCCTCACCCTAGACGCCTTCATTCTCGCATCTTCTTCTCCTATGCCAGTAACAGCTTCCTTTTGCTTGGGTATTCTTTCTATCTCCCTATTCTAAATTTTCATGCATTCATATTTATTTTTAGTTGATAATCATAAGAATTAAAGTCTTAAATCAACAAGAAAGAAAACTAAACTAAACTGGAAGTTGGAAATCCTTGCATGGCCGACGAGTCTGAGTTTTGGCAAGGTAGACGATCGTAGGCAAGGGATTTCAAGGCAGCCGCTCACAACCCTAACGGCCACTGGTTGCTCAGTCGAAGGGATGCCTCGCCGTGTCCCTGTTTCCGATGGGTGGCGGAAATTACACCTGTTGTGGGCGGAGTTGCAAGGGATGACGAAGATGGCGGTGTTCCTCTGAAACTGACGTTGTCATGGCAGTTTTAGAGGGTAGACGCAAGATTGTTCTTCGTCGACAACATCATGGGTCCATTACAACAGTTCCTGAAGCTGGCACAGGCCACTACAGACGACCTTCTAGCAGGAATTCATGGCGGCGACGTGAAAACGTGGGGAGAATGACCCTACTCCCTACAACATCCAATGGTGGCCGACCCTTCCTGTTTGGATGCCAGCCTGAGGTAGTTGAACATCTCATTTGGAGAAGGGTGCAAGAAAGTACTGATCTTGAGGTTGGAGAAGAAGGTCGTGACCTGCTGTTGCACCAAAGACGAAGGTGGAGATGAGAAGAATGTAAGGGAAGAAGGAGATGGCAATTCTATAAATACAGGTTGACTCGAAACCGATTTGAGTTTAAAATAATACGAACTAGCAAAAAATCTTTAATAATAATTATTCTAATGGGTTATGGTTAAAGTTGCTAAACTAATTAATTATTGTACAAAATTCGCCATAACTAACAAAAATACGGTAATGATAAATGGTCAATAATTAATCGGTGTACTACAAGCGATTAATTTAAGTCGGATGGTTATAAGTAATTAATAAAATAAAGAATTTTACCTTTACCATATGAAATTCAATACTAGGTAAATAAAGGTATTATTTTGATAATGAGTTAGTAAGGTAGAAAAAGGGTTATTAAACTCTAATCGCGTAAAAATCACAAGGGTTGAACCTAAATAGCAGAATGAAAATAAATAAGGTTTGATCATTTATTCAGTTGAATAATTTAAAATAATTAGTCATATCTTTGAATTAGGATAATACAAATCATTTTAAATAATTTAATTGAACTCCTTAATTAATTAAATTGCTATTAATAATGATAATGATTAAAGATTAAAACCATAAATTAAATCGTCATGATTGTGGTTAAGTAATTATCATCTCAAAGGAAAATATACTAACAATTGTAATTAAATAGTTAATAATTATTTTATCATTAGTGAAGTGTGAATTATGATTTCGATAATTAATTTAAAATGTAAAGTAGGATCTAAATGATTATCTCACATGAATAATTAATTATCTCACTAGATTTGGTGTAAAGGTTGAGAATTTAATATTTAATATTGTTGAATGATATATATTAGTCATGTAGTTGCATGCATTTCTACTCGAATAAAATTATACTTATGTATAATTTTATGTTCTCGTTCAGATTAGGATCATTGGTCACAATTGAAGGTTCACTTACAAACTATCCAGGTCTGTATAATTATTTTAAATGTTATATTTTCCCTTTTTGGCATCCCTGGTCGGCCTGCCCAGATTCACCCACCATGCACCGAGTGCAACTAGGGTCAAGGAATTGACTGAGTCCGACACGGGGCCACACCCTTTAAAATTACTATGTGGGAGTCTTAGTCAACTTGAGGTCGTAACTGATCACCATGCGCCGAGCGCAACCGGGGTCGACTCAATTCAACACAAGGCACCACCCCCTGAAAGATTGAATTCCTACCCCTAGGCCGAAAGGGGTGATAGGGCACAATGGCGCAAGATGGCTCACTATGCATTTGTGATACCGAGAGGGTGAGTCAATGGCAAATATCGGTAACTACAGGCCGTGCGCTAAGTAACGTGTGCGCGCATGCATGGTATTGGAGCTGGATGGGGTGGCCACCCCTCCCAACATATTAGGAGCTCAGCATAGGCTCATAACAACTAAAAGACTTGTGAAATGATAATAGGGATTATATTGACTTGTTTTATTTAATTATACAGCTTAATGGTTTTATCACTAATGCAGAATTGCCTCTGCAGGTGAACAGCTTTGGACTGAAGAATAAAAGTGTGGTTGGTGGTTCTTTTACCAACCTAGGTATGGTGAATCGATAATAAATTGGACCTCCTTTTATTTTTCTTGTGTTATAAATATGGCTATGGGAAACGGTCCGAAACTGTGCGACTTTGAGTTAGTTTATTTTATGCATTGTCACATGCTATCAGAACATGTTTTATTTTTATAATATCTAAATTCTAGACTTATTGCCATATTAGAATTCATGTTCTTGATTCATGTTCTTGAATTTATGTTTATCAATTATATTTTAAGTCATACCTGGGCTGGTTCAGGCTGGTCATTACATTCCCAGCCTGTGCGACGACATGTACGGCGAACCATGCTGAAAACAGGGATGCCACTCGCATGCATTGTCATGGCCTTTAGCACCACCGCCAGCTAGTTGCGCATCACTTCCGCCCTCGCCGTCCACCAGACCTTCGCTATATGGCCACCTCCTACCCCATACTGGCCAGACAAGTCCCTTCTGGAGGTCACCCTCGCTAGCCACCTTGCTCTATTTTCTTGGAACACTGCCTGGAGCAGGAGCAGCTGTGCTGACGTCCTAGACACATGCTCCAGTCCTAGCCTAGCCAAGTCCTTCCTAAGAAGCTAACATGCTACTGTTAAGTGTTTAAAATATATAATATTTACCCATGTTTTTAATGTGATTTTGTACTTCCCGGGTATAAACATTATTAATTAGGTGAAAACATTATTAATGAGATATGCAAAATTTTGGAGTTTTAATGTAGAAAAAGATAAAACAAATTAACCTTATGATTTGTTGGTCAGAGTATTGGACCCCACCCATTGATGGCTTTAATTTATGGTGTTGACAGAGCACGATGAGGATGGCTATTCATAGCTTTGGTGCCATTGTCAGGGAGTTGTAAACTTCATCGGACATCATAATCAATTAATCCACATCGAGTTGTGGAATCCTCTCTCGACTTCTTGTATTTCTTGGGTATCCTATCTTCTATATAAAAGGGTGGTCATTTGTATTTTATTATATCTTAACTCTTGGCTTAAAAGTAGTTCTAGTTTTTGTAATTCTTTTCTTTTCATAGTGAGAAATAGTTTCTTCTTATATTGTTTTCTATTTTTATGAAGTACTCCTTTATTTCATTCTAGAGAATAATGAAACTTAATATGGTTTAATTAAATTCATTTCAACCTCTTACTCTTTTATCCAATCGGATTGTTTAAATTATCATATTCATAATGCTAAGAGTAGATTGATCGCCTATTTCTTAGATCATGAGGTTTAGTTAGATTTTAGGGAAATTAATTAGATTAGTAATTAATAATTTATCATATGATGAGTCTTTTGACTTGTTTGCATTGTGGTAAGCAGATACTTAACACCGTATGCGGTTGTAAGGCTAATCTTAATGCGTTATTTTGTTTATTAATTAATTATCACTGGGAAGGAGAAATTGTGGCAAAATAATAGAAGCATGAAGAAGCGGAAGCCACCATGTCATATAATTATCCTAGATCGACAATCTGAGGGAATTGAAGATGAGAGTAAGATGTGAGAAAGCTTAAATTCATGTTAAGGAAAATTTGACTCTAGATCGAATTTTATCATTATTGTAACTCTTTCTTTAATTTAAAGTTAATACTTAGATTTATTGAAGTCGATTGTTTATGTTTTATTTTTAATTTATTTTCTTTAATTAATTTAACGAATTAATCTCTCTATGGGACGATACTCAAATTCATCATTATATTACTTGTTTCAACTGTGTATACTTGCACACCATTGAAATTATTCGAACAAGTTTTTGGTACCGTTGCCGGGGAGATCGAATTTTCTTGGTTACTTTAGGATTAGAATTTGCTGGTGTTTTCTTTTCTTTCTTGATTTTGGTGTCTGATTTTTTAAAAAAGAAAAAATACTATATCATTGTCTTTTTCCTTATTATCATTTGTTTATGCATCGATTAGTGCGGTCACCCTTGTTGTCTAGTGATCCAGAGATTGAAAGGACTTTGCGAAACTTGCATGTCACTAGAAGAAGAGCACAAGAACCAATAGAAGAAGAAGTCATGGACCCACAACAACAACAAATGCCTCCACTTACACCGATTGTAGCAGTAGCTAATGATGACAACAGGGCAATCCAAGATTGGATTGTACCTCTTGTAAGAGAGTTACAACCTAGTTTTATTGCACCACCGGTGGATGCGACCCATTTCGAGCTTAAACCAATTTTATTTAATATATTACAAATTATAGGACAATTTAGTGGATCGCCTCTTGAAAATTTTATTAGGCATATCATCGATTTCCTATCGGTTTGCGATATGTATAAGCAACCTGGTATCTCTAACAACGCTATGCACCTTCGCTTTTTCGATTCTCATTAATAGGAAGTGCGAAAGAGTGGTTATCATCATTAGATTCAATTACCACTTGGGATGAATTGTCTAAAAAATTTTGTTAAAATATTTTCCTCCTTCTAAAACTGCTAGATTACGTAAAGAAATTTTATCTTTTTCGGTTTGATGGTGAGTCTCTCTTTGAGGCATGGGAAAGATTTAAAGAATTGTTGAAAAAGTATCCCAACCGTGGTATAGAAAGATGGATGCAACTTCAAACTTTCTATAACTGTTGGGGCAAACAAAGAACGTAGTTGATGTCACAGCCAATTGATTGTTTCTCATGAAGAACCCATATGAAGCTTTTCAATTCCTAGAATTGATTGTTCTCGGCAACCACAATGCAACACAAGAAAGGCACCCAAGGAGGATTACCGGAGTTTTAGAATTAGATGTACAAACTACTTTATCTACTTAGGTTAGTGCTTTAGATAATCAAGTTCAAAATTTTAACATGTAGGGACAGGTTAAGGCTGTGGAGCCAAGGTGTGGATGGTGTGGACAAAGACATTCTACAGGTCAATGTGCAGGAGATCAAGTTAACTACGTAGACAACATTAATTGGAACAACAATCCCTATTCCAATACCTACAATGTGGCCTGGCGTATTAACCCCAACTTTTCGTGGAATAATTCTCCACAACCGACTGTTGTCCTCAATAATCCACCACCACCATTACAACATTCTCGATCTCCTTCAATTGCTTTTCAGCCACAACAACCGGATTTGATCCAAACGTTCAACTTTATGCAACAAATGATGCAATAATTCTTGCAGAATCAGCAACAACAACAACAGTTTATGCAACAAGTTATGGTGCAATTAAACAAGTAACCAAGTGAGTGACTGAAGGGTGTACTTCCCAGCCAACCAGAATTACCAAGGAAAGATGGTCAAGAGTATTGCAAAGCTGTAACAACCCGGAGTAGTATTACTTCGCAAGAACCATTTCAGCCCAATGAGGTTTGGGAAAAAGATGAAAAGCCAAACAAACATGAACCCACATTGGTTATCTCATTCGGAATCAAAGGGAAAGTGAAAGAAATAAAGAGAACACTGCTATTGAAGCTATTGAATCAACTATGGGACTTGAGCTAGTTGGCATATCTTAACTTTTTTAATCTTCCTCTCTCTTCGTTCTAGTTCAATCCTCTATAGCATCCGATTACGAATTCTAAAACTGATACAAAGGAGATAGGAAGAAAATCTTTACACTGTATTTGCAACAGAAGGGCTTTGTGCAAATGAATGAAAAGGGGTTGTGAAAGGAGTCTGCAAGAAACAAAGGGATGAAAAAAAAGGTCGAAACAAAGTGATGAAAAAAAGGGCTTTGTGAAAGAAGGAGTCTACGGAAATGTAAGGTACACACAGAAGACTAGAAAAAACGGTACCATTTCCTTCTAGATTGAGGAAACAAAGTGATGAAAAATATTTCAAAAATTTTCTTGATATATTTAAGAAATTACAAATTAACTTATCTTTTATTAAAGGACTTGAACAAATGCCTAGTTATGTAAAATACTTGAAGGATATTCTAGCAAAGAAAAGGAGAGTAGATGATAATGATGTTGTGGTCATGACAGAGGAACGTAGTGCTATCCTCCAAAGAAAACTACCTTCTAAGATAAAAGACCTGGGCAAATTTGTGATTCCATGTTCAATTGGAGGAAATGTTCATTGTAATGCTTTATGTAACTTAGGTTCTAGCATTAATCTTATGCCTTTTTCTCTTTTCAAAAGGTTAGGAATCCAAGATATTGCTCTTACCAACATCACACTCCAGTTGGTTGACCTGTCATTGGTATATCCTAAAGGAGTCATTGAAGATGTTTTAATAAAGGTTGACAAGTTTATCTTTCCTGCTGATTTTGTGGTGCTTGAAATGGACTGAAGGAATGACGATATACCGCTCATTGTCGAGAGAGGTTTCTTGGCAACTGGGAGAACACTAATCGACATAGCTATTGGAAAACTTACACTTAGGGAAGAGAAGTTGATTAGAATACTAAAGGATCACAAGTCAGCTATTGCTTTGACTATAGCAGACATAAAAGGCATCGATCCATCCTTTTGTATGCATAGGATCAACTTATTGGATGGATGCAGTCCAACTATAGATCACCACCATCGACTCAACCCCAACATGAAAGAAGTGGTCAAGATGGAGATTATTAAGATAGTTCAGTTGTAGAGTTAAACCAAGCGCTTCTTTTTGTTTGTAGATTTTTTTTTGAAATATTTCTTTTATTTTGTAGCATGGGTCAAGTCCAAATTCAGTCATCATTCACAATAATCATCCACCGACTAATTCGTTGAGGGAGTCTTCTTACCCTTCTCTTTATTTTTCAAACATGGAGAACAATGTTTAGTTGAAGTGTTGGTTGATGCCTTAATTTTGTACATATTGTTCTTGCTCGACTCATGTTTAGATTTAGATATGCATTTATATATATATATATATATATATATATATAGTTTAGTGTAAAAATTTTATAATGCAATTAGTCTCTTGGCTCAATGATATATACATATGAATTAATCTTACCTTTCTTGGGAAAATTAGTTTAATTGATATGAAGGATGAACTGAATAAATGATTGTATTTGAGAGTTGCTTCTCTACCTTATATTATTTTCACAATCCTTTGGTTTAGATGATTTCAATGAATGTTTTGCAATAAGGATAGTACATGATGGTCATGACTTTTAGAATTTGCCCTAGCGACTTTCAAGGCGAAATATTTGGCTTGCTATGTTGATGGAAAATGATATGGCTATTCTTTTTGATGAGTTTGGGCCTTTTTTTAAGCCTACCAAATATGAATTATCCTCTGCACATAATTTCTTGGGGTTGAGTAGTATGGTGGGGAGGCATTACTTTTCATATAGTGGTGATGGAGTAGATAGTGTGGACTTTCTTGGCACTTTGCTTTGTAAAAAATAAGTAAAAGAGGGAAAAAAAGAAGAAAATGGGAAAAAAAGATGAGGCAATGATTCTCCACCAGTACACAGAAGATGAAGCAATGAGCTTCAATTTGTTTGAAATAAAACAACAAAAGAAAAGGCAGCAGGTAACCAATAGAAAATCAAAGCAAAGTTAGTTTTTATATTGGGTCAACTGGCTACTACATTTAAGGAAGTTAGTGTCATTTTTTAAAGGTGTTTGGGGATTTATTGTACATGTGTGTCAGGATTTATAAAGGATTTTTAATGCTAAGGTGCATATTAGCCTCTGATTTTTTTATCTTGTTTATCCTATTTTTGGTCCTTAGCCCCTTGCCCCATTACAACTTATAAAGACCTATTGATTCCATTGAATTGACATTGCCTACACTAGTAGAGATGGGAGCGAAAAGTAAACATATTTAAGCATATGCTTGATCGGATTATTCTCTTGGTTGCAGAAGAGAATGATAAGCCAATGGATTAACTTACACACACACACACAGAGCCTTCTTTTGGATATGATTGACGAAAGGGAATTTCTGATTTGATTGACATCTTGTTGCCATTGGATAGTTTGATTAAGAATCATATGAGAATATAATCGGAACTAAGTATTTTTGTGTAGTAAAATTTTCTTTGTTATGATATTTTGCTCGGGACACGAAAAACTTGTTCGAATAATTTCAAAGATGTGCAAGTATACACAGTTGAAACAAGTAATATAATGATGAATTCGATTATCGTCCCATAGAGCAATGAATTTCCTTATATTAATTATAGAAAATAAATTAAAAACAAAATAGAAACAATCGACATCAATAAATCTAAGTAATAACTTTAAATTAAAGAAAGTGTTATAATGATAAAATTCATTTTAGAGTCGAATTTCCTTGAACATGAATTTAATCATCATCATATCTTACTCTTATCTTCTATTCCCTCAAATTGTCGATCTAAGATAATTATTGACATGGTGGCTCCTGCTTCATCATGCTTTTATTATTTGCCTCAAATATTACCTCCTAGTGATAATTGATTAATCAACAAAATAACGTATTAAGATTTACTTTACAATCAAATACGGTGTTATGTATCTCCCGACCACCACAACAAACAAGTCAAAAGACTCGTCATTTGATAAATTATCAATGACTAATCTAATTAATTTCTCCTAAAATCTAATTAAATCTTATGATCTAAAAAATAGGCGATCAATCTACTCTTAGCATTAAGAACATGATAATTCAAACAATCTTATTGAATAAAAGAGTAAGAAATTGAAATGAATTCAATTAAACTGTTTTAAGTTTCATTCCTCTATATATCAAAATAAAGGATTATTCCATAAAAGTAGAAAACAATATAAAGAACAAACCATTTCTCATTATGAAAAAAAGAATTACAAAACTAGAACTACTTCTTAGCTAAGAGATGATATATATCAAACAACAAATGACCACCCCTTTATATAGAAGATGGGATATCTAAGAGATACAAGAATTTGAGGGAGGATTCCACAACTCGATGTGTACTACTTGATTATGATGTCTGAGGAAGTTTCCAACTCTCCAACAACGGGGCCAAAAACTCATTCAAATAATTTCAATGATGTGCAAGTATACACGGTCGAAACAAGTAATATAATGATAAATTCTAATATTATCCCACAAAAAGATGACTTTCCTTAAATTAATTAAAGAAATAAAATGAAGAACAAAACAAACATATTCGACTTGACTAAATCTAAATTATAACTTTAAATTAAAGGAGAAGTTAAAATGATAAAGCTCGTTCTAGAGTCGGATTTCCCTTAACATGAATTTAATTTTCAACACATCATACACTTTTCTTCTATTCCGTCAGATTGTTGATCTAAGAAAATTATATGATATGGTGGCTTCTGCTCCTTCATGCTTCTATTATTTTGCCTCAATTTCTACCTGCCGGTGATAATTGATTAATAAATAAAATAATGCATTAAGATTTGTCTTACAATCACATATGGTGTTATGTATCTCTTGACTACAATAACAAACAAGTCAAAAGAATCATCATATAATGAATTATTAATGACTAATCTAATTAATTTATTTCAAAATCTAATTAAACCTCATAATCTAAGAAATAGGCGATCAATCTACTCTTAGCATTATGAACATGATAATTCAAACAATCCGATTGAATAAAAGAACAAGAGGTTGAAATGAATCCAATTAAACCATGTTAAGTTCCATTCTTCTCTCAAACGAAATAAAAGACTACTCCATAATAAAAATAGAAAACAATATAAAGAAGAAACTTGTTTTCATTATGAAAGGAAAAAGAATTACAAAAACTAGAAAATTTTCTTTCACTAACTCCTAAGCCAATAGTTGAGATATGCTAATCAACAAATGGCCATCCTCATCGAGCTCTGTCAACACAATAAATTGTAGCCATCAATCGATGGTAATTTATTTCATCTTTTTCTACATTAAAACTCTAAAATTAAGCATATCTCATAAATTATTAATTATGTAACGACCCGCCATTTTTCATGATA
>JAURVB010010129.1:0-29471 GCA_033002965.1 Piper betle | reverse complement strand
GATGTCTCCATGGGTTCCGCCTAATGATTTGAGGGGAGTTTGCCAGGTGGGTGTCCTTTGATTTGAGGAGAGTTATTAGACGATGATAGTTTCGGGGCGTGGGGGACACGTCCGATGTGTAAAGGTGAGTTATTAGGTTTATCTTACATCGGTCGTGGATGATATTGGTGAGTTGTATATATGTTAATAGGAAAGCCTTATTTCTTGAATTAACTTTTGAATTAAAAGAGGCTCGTGACACCTATAACAAGTTCCTTTTGGGGGCCCAAAGGTCCCAATAGTGGTATCAAAGCTTGGTTTGGGGCCCAAAGGGCCTAAGAAACACTGCCATTTGCATCAATCATAGATTTCTAGAAAACAAGATTCCTAATATCTTATAGCTAATGAGTGCGTACAACTTTTTTACGTAACCAGCCATCAATATTGAGTTTCACGAAATTTGAGGTGTGGAATCTACATCACATATACAATTCTTCCTTCCATGCTTAAAGGTAAAAAAACCGATGTTGGGAATTACATAAAACAACACTCTTACTGGGCATTTTTTCAAGCAAGCGGCGGTGGGGAACACCCCATGTTGCACACATATAGGTCATCGATACAGCTGTTAACCGAGGGAGCCAACTCATGAGCTACTTTCAACCTTATAATCAAGCTGGTTTCGAGCTCGTCAAATTAAACAGTTTACGTATATTCAAGCTCGAACAACATAAAAAATGTTTTAATTGATTTTGAATGTATATGTTCAAAACTCGTTCAATCTCAAATCAAGTTCGAACGAACATTTAACTATTTGAGTTGATTCGAGTACAAGCTGAGCTCAGTTCACTTGTTCGTTAACCCTAATCATGGAGATCAGTGAAGAATTAGAAAATACCCCTCAAAATTACCATAAACAATAAGCATGTTCTAAAATTATACAAACGGAGGTATAAAACTACAAGTTGATTTGGGGAAAAAAATCTTGAAATTTGCAGGGACCGCTAATTCTACTACAAATCTGTATATATTTGCTTAGCAATGGGTATTTTGCATTTGGAGACAAAGTGAATTGACGTTAATCTATTAGGCAGTTAAACAGGGATGACATGGAAGAGTTGAGTGAGAGGTGGGGGTTCAAATTCCATAGCTGGAGTTACAAATTATAGTATGGTGCTCATGTAGGCGTAGGCGTGTGTACGAGTTATGCGTGGAAACTGTGTTAAAAATAAAGCCATAAATTAATTTTATTAAGGGGCTGTTTGTTTAATTGGCATGAAAAAATATTATATATATATATATATATATAAGTCATAGTTTACAAGAAAAAATGTAATCATATGGTATAAATATGAAACGTAAAAATCTCTTCACAAAAAAATTTCCTCTAAAATTTATGAAATTCTAAAAAGTGAAAAAATAATTCTTTTGCCATGAATTATTATATAGAAATTTTATTATGTTTTTGTTTTATTTTGTGCTAACCAATCAAAACCTAAATTAAAAAGTGCTAAATCAATTTTTACAAAATAATGCAACATGAATTATTATGCAGTTACAAAGTAATTGTTAAATCTCTTGGGGATGACTTTCAAGCAGACGTGTCGCAATAGATACTTCAATTGAAAAAATATTATGATGATATTTTTTTAATCATTCTACACGAAGTTACAATTGCAATGCATTTCCATTCATATCAAGGCTAACAAGGGAGTCCCGCAAGAGTTCAACTTTGCTCAAACTCTATTCGGTTACTTCGAGTTTGAGAATACGCTTACTTTGCCTTTGGGCCGAGCTTAAAAAGTTTCGAGTCGGTGTCAAGTTTAAGTCAAACACAAAAATAATTTTCTTCTATAAAACATCAAATAAAATTAATCATAAAAGCTTAAATAATTCAATTTTGATTTAGTTATATCGTAAACAACTTATTCAGGATCAAAATCATTATATATTGTCAAGTAAAACTATAATATTACTGTATAAATACATTTATTACTTCTTTTTAAATTTTATATAGATGGCCATATAGAATATATAAAAACTAGTATATCTAATATAAATTATCGAATCTGAGTCGTGCCTAATGAAAATGTGCTCATACTCAGCTTGATTCAAACTGAATCAAAATCGAGCAAAAAAATTGAACAAATATGAGTTCATTCTAGTTGCTAACACCACTATGAACAACCTCCTAGTAGAGAAATACAAAATAAACAAGACTTAACCTTCAAAAAGAAATCAATTTAATAAGATTTAAATAGAATTTGAACACCTAATGAAGCAACCAGAAAATCTTAAATTAGCCACTACCAATCATAAGACAAGCATCAAATAGGTGAAAACCTTCCTAAAATTAATCATCTTTTTGAGGCTGATCTGCAATGGGGCTAATTTGTGACATCCATCAACACCATTGCATAACTCTAATTACTAACAAATTCCTATCACAATGAACAATTTGAGCTCACACTTAGTTGTTCAATTCCAAAAGATGGAAGTTCAAAGCACCAATTATGCATTTTCCTGCCCAATGTAAAATGTGTAGTTCTGAAAAACACCAACTACAACACAGAATACACACATCCCTTGATCAAAATTTTTAGCTATATTTTAAAGGGGTGATAAATGATCCATAGATTTCCACAGGAAGTTCACTTGTGCTCACAACAAAACAGGGACTACAGCTCAGGGATCGGAAATTGTAACTTCAACCTCCACCCCTGGTTCAATTGTAATGGAGGTAATCTGCTTCACCACTTCAGAGGAGCTCCAGAGGTCAATCACCCTCTTGTGAACACGCAGCTCAAACCGATCCCATGTGTTTGTTCCTATATCATGACAAAACCCTTTTAGACAAAATTGAGAAATCCGACACGACATTTTAACACAAAGCAACCATGAAAAATCATTCCAGCAAATTTTAATTCAAAACAGTGTTTAAAGGCCCGATCTAAGAGTAAATAGTGGACTATGTTATTATCTCCTCCAATTCCATCCACATGATCAGATTCTTAGAACCCAAATTTAAAAAAAATATTACTACACAATCCTATCTCCAACAGCCGTCGTCAACATATGATTGAAAACTTCCAAACGCAAAGTCCAGAGATAAGTTCCCTAGCTATCTATCTCCTCCAGCAACCTACATCAATATGACTGGACTTTTCTTAAAAATGTCCATTGCTAAATTACCCTACAACCATATGCTGGATACTCTCCTTTTCGAGTTACAAGCTATACCTCCTTGTCCAGATCTTCTGAGACAAATTGACAGTAAGGGAGAAAAAAAGTTACATAGTCATACTTTCTTGACAAGATCTTATGAAACAAATTGACAATAAGGAAGAGAAAAAAGTTATCAGTAACACTTGAAGGCAAGAAAATTAACTGACAAGTAACTAGAAACACATTTTATCACAATATAGCCACCATTCCTCCACATCATTGAACCTTGATTAATGTCCATGGATATGCCCTTAGATGCAGATTTCTGTAAATTCTATCCTTAAGGCAAAAGAGCTAATAAGTTCTTTCTTGTTCGTAATTCACCATAAAAATGTTAACATTGGCCAAACGAAAATTAGCAAAAGCTTAAACCCCCATTACAGATGTTAAAATCTCACTATAAAACATCTCAGAAGCTCAAGTTGCAACCAACATTAAAAAAAGTAGTTAATTCGAAGATAAATCAGCCATGCGCGCAACGCTACGATTAGCATGAAATCATTAAACAATCAGGAAACACCCATAAACAACTACCACTGAGAAGAAGTTCTCACCTTCACCGCAAGGTGACTTGCGAGTGGTGATGTGAAGAACCTTGGTCGGCATCCTCACAGGACCCTTCACTTTCAAGAGCTTGTCCTTTGCACCACGAACTAGATCAGCAGAAACTAGAAACATGGATCGTCCCAGCAACAAAATACAAACAATCAGTAACATCGAAAGCTAGCAGTTACATAAAAAAATATAAAACAACAAAAGCTAGTAACAACATCAAAACATAAAAACTAATAGCATCAATAACCAGTAGCAACATAAAAAACACACTCAACAATAAAAAAGCTAGTAGCAACATTAAAAAAAATGTCCTAAAAAAATCAATAACAAGCAGTAACTTAATTTAAGACCATGGCAGTTAGATGGTGCAACAAAATCAACCTTTCTCGAGATTCTTCACATTCTTGGAAGAAAGGGTGATCCTGATTTTGTGAAGCTGTTCCTGGGTCTCTTCGAACCCGGGCTTGGACGACTTCATTGCAGCGTACGCCATGATTTGTCTATGAAGCCGATGTGAAATACGACACGCACCTACGAATCAAACAATAAACAATAATGCCCAACCCAAAATCAAAGGATGCCATGAAAATGCAGATGATGTGAAATAGAAAATGGCGGCTACCGGGGGCGATGGGATTAGGAGCTGCAGCTCGACCTCCTTAGGGTTTGGATGGCTAGAAATGTATATATATATATATATATTCGGTGAAAATTAAAAATATATAAGACCCTCGTTCGACTACTCGGCGCTCATGAAATGAATTTTTTTAAGGTGAAAAAATAATTTTTATCACATCCCCGTACACCACAAGAAATTATTATTTTTATTTTTTACGAGTGGCTAAGGTTTTCTGGATCTTACTTTAGATATAGAGTAAGATTGATTATATGAAATAGTATAATTGGATACTTGCCCCGGTTTTAAGTCAATATAAGGATAAAAAATAAAGAGAAGAAGAAGAATACACAGTTCACAAAATACAAAATAAAATTTAAAAAATTCATAGAAAATTTTATAGATCCTTTCTCAATATCACGGATAAGATCCATATAAGGTCTTTCTTTCACTTTTTAAAAAATTGAAATTTCTTCTAATGGGGCTGGCTGTCGCCCGCCCCTATCACATAAATTTTTAGGAAAATTACAATGTTTTCGAAAAAATGGTGCCAAAATTGTCAAAATTATCAAAATAGGTGCTTTTTTGGCCATGGTTGGTGACGATGGCAACCGAAGAGATTTTGGCTCTTGTAGCAATGTTGTTGAATCAAGTTAACCGCTCAGTTGATGAGTAAGGCTCTCGAATGTGTAGCAGTAACTAAGAAGGGTAAAAACAATCATCCAAACTAGCAAGGATAAACATTTATTAAGCATACTGTTCCCTCTTGCTAACAGCTTTAAGCAAATTAGATAGAGAAATATTTTAGGAACTAGAGAAAAAAATTGATAGCCCACACAAGGTATATTAATATTGCTCTTAGCTGTTAACACAACTTAGGAAAGTAAATAAAAACCGTTTGAGAATTGTTGTTTTTTATTGTTCTGTCCCACTGATACTAATAAAGATTATTAAACACGCCTAATCTAAAAAAGTGATTCTTTTGGCCTTTGTCGAGCAATCAAAACTAGATTTTTTTTTTCCATTGTCAACAAGCAAATACCACTCAAGCAAATACAACTCATTAATGGGCTCCTAACAGACCGAACGAGCCGAATTCAACTATTATTTGAATTCGGTTCAAATAGTTTGAAGTTAATTAAAACTTAACTCAAAATCGAATGAGTTTTGAACATGTGTGCTCGTGCTCGACTCGAATATTTTTTATGTTGTTCAACCTCAACTCGAGCTCAAATACACTTAAACCGGAGGGGATCTCTCAAAAGTATTTAGTACTCATTTCAGTCAACTCTCCGTCACGTTGGGCCTAGCGCAAAGGTAGTTTGGCCAATAGTGGGTCAAGAGATATTAAATAGTGATGTGGGCGGAGGTTTTCGAGGAATACAAATAACTTCCAGGTTTTTTCAAATTTGGTGTGCATCTGGAATAACTAATGAATTACAACTTTATTTAAGCTCGACTCGAATATTTTTTATGTTATTTGAGCTCAATTCGAGCTCAAATACATTTAAACTATTTAATTTTAACGAGTTTGAACTTGAAACCAGAATTTTGACAAACTCAAACTTAGCTTGTTCGTGAGCTTGAAACTGACTCGATTATAAAGTAGAAAGTAACTCACTTAAAAAAAATGCAATCAGCGCATCTTCAACTTGAGTACCTCTCATCTATGTTATCTTATTACTTTGTTAATATATTGTATATAAATAAATATAATTAGTTATAATTAAACTTATTAATATATATATATATATATAATATAAAGACTATATTATTATATTATTTTATCGAGTCGAGCTATGAGTTGATTTCGAGTCGAGTTTGAGTTATAATCGAGTCGAGTCAAGTCGAACACTGCCTTGCCCAAACTTGGCTCAAAAGATTTGAGTTCAAATTCAAGTATTTAAATGTCAAGTTTCGAGAGTTGGGATTTTAACACACAAAATCCCTAAACTCCTTAATATGCTTTGAAAAGTAATGAACAAGAGTCAATAAATACACAATAATTTAATGTGGAACCTCAAAATATAAGGGAAACCACAAACCATCCACTATTACTAATAATAAGTACATAAATTACTCCAATTGAGAAATCCTCACACACTCTCCAATTAGAAACAACTCACAATCTCTCTAACTAGAACACATTCTAATTATGAATAACAATAATCTCCAACTAGGGGTGGGCATTGGTCGGACGAACGTCGGACAAGTTATTGTCTGCGTCTGTCCAAAATTTTGTCGGACAAAATTTGTCCGACCGAGTTAATGTCCAACTTGTCCGTCGGGCCCGGACAACGCCGTGGACAGTCCAAAATTATACCCTAATTACTAACCCTAACCCTACTTACCAACATAATCTGCCGCCGTTGCCTCGCCCTCTCCCCGACCTCCGCCGCCCTCCCCCTTCCTACTGTCACCCCCCTCCCCCGACCTCCGCTCGCCCTCCGCCTGCCCTCCTCCGACCTACTGTTGCCGCCCTCCCCCGCCTTCCTCCGACCTCCTCCGACCTCCGCCGCCCTCCTCCTGCCCTCCTGCCGACCCTCCTCCTACCCTCCCCTGCCCTCCCCTGTCCTCCTGTCGCCGCCTGTCTGCCGCCCTGCCTCCGCTGCCTTGCCTCCGCCGCCTACCTCTACCGCTGCCGCCCTCTGCCTCCGCCGGACCGCCGCTCTTTTCCGCCATCAGTATAAGATTTCTCCTCTGTTTTGAATCACAACATGAGTAATACTTGATTATTTTGATGATCCCATGAGTAATGCTGATTATTTTATATTTTGGAAATACTTTTAAGGTTAATAATTATTAAGTTAATGATTATTTATAATTGGATATAATGCAAAAAAAATTATACTGACGAAATTGTGTAGCGTTTGAATTATAAAAATTTGTGCAATTGTTTGGTGAAGGAAGCTTGCATCATGGAGGGAATAGGTACTAAATGCAAATTGATATATTTTTTTCAGAGATGGATCATACAAATTCTTTACTAAATGTAAATGAGCAAAGTGGAGGTGGAAAAGATAAGAAAAAATTGATTGCTAAAGAAAGAGAATCTATGGATGGTTCATTATTAAAAAAGAGGAAAATGGCATCAGGTGTATGGGCCTATTTTGATAGAAAATATGAGAAGAATGGAACATCTGCTATTTGTCGTTACTGTGAAAAGAAATTTGAGGGAGCAGGAAGTTATGGAATTGCTCATTTATGGAGGTATGTTGAAGGGAAATGCCCTAATTTCAAAATGAAGAGGACAAAAAACATAAGTGGTGATATTGGGCAACAAATTTTCAAGATGGGAGTGAAAGAAGATGGAGAAAATAAAATAGAAGTTTAGAAATTTGATCAAGGAAGGAGTAGATTAGAGTTGGCTGAGGCAATTATCTTACATGAGTCTTCATTTTCAATTGTGGAACATGAAGGATTTAGAAGGTGGGTTAGTAACTTGCAACCACAATTTGTGATGGTTTCTAGGAGAACAATTACAAGAGATTGTCTTCAAATTTATGAAAAGGAGAAAAAAATGTGTTTGACATGTTGGAAAAAGTTAAGAGTCAAATTAGTTTTACCAGTGATATTTGGGCATCTTCACAGAATATTGCTTATAATATTTTGATAGCTCATTTTATTGATGAAAATTGGAAATTGCAAAAAAAGTATTGAATTTTGCCAAAGTTGAAAGTCGACATACTGGAGAATGCATAGCCAAGTGTCTTATTAGTAAAATTTATGAATGGCAACTTGATAAAAAGGTTTTTACGATTGCATTTGACAATGCAAGTGCAAATGATGGAGCTGCCAAAGAAATGAAGTCTTTTTCTCAAGTAGAAGTCCAAATCTTGCAGGTGATTGTTTTCACGTGAGATGTTGTGCTCATATTTTAAACTTAATTGTTCAAGATGGGTTGAATGAGATTACTAAGTCTATAGAGAAGGTTCGTGAATGTGTGAAATATATTAAAGGTTCAACTATAAAGAATGATTGTTTCTACAAATATTCAAGTCAGTTGAATGCACCTAAACATTCTTTAGTGCTTGATGTGAAAACTAGGTGGAATTCTACTTACAAAATGATTGGTGTGGCTTTAGATTTCAAAGATGTTTTTGAACATTATAGTTGCTTTGATGTGAATTTCATGTCCTTTTAAGGATGAATGGGAAGATATAAGAGTGATACATGAATGTTTGGCTCCATTTTATGAGTTAAACAAAAATTTTTCCGGCACTAAGTATCCTACATCAAATATTTTTTTCAACATGATTTGTGAGCTCAAGCTTCAATTGATGGAATGGTGTAGTAGTAAATCATATTTGATGTCATCAATGGGAAATTCATAAAGTTGGAAAAGTTTGATAAATATTGGAAAGAAACAAATATGTAATTGGCGGTTGCTTTGATTTTGGACCCTAGATCAAAAATGACTTTTGTTGTGTACTATTTCACACGATTTACAAGGAAGAGGGAGACGATATGGTCACAAAAGTGAAACAATATTTGATCAACATGTATAATGTTTATTCAAGTGTTGATAAGTCTAGAGGTAGATGTATGTCAAACAAGCCCATTATTGAAATTGAAAGTTCATCAAATATTCGTCCTATTGGAGGCTTAAGCAAGAGATTGCAAGGAGTAAGCAAGTTGATTATGGAATGTTCATCAAAGGAGCCAACACGAACTGATTTGGAGAATTATTTGAATGAACCAACTATTCCTTTTGTGGATGGAGTGGATGAGCAATTTGATATATTATCATGGTGGAGATTGAACATAGTAAAATATCCTATTTTGGGAAAAAATGCTCAAGATGTTTTAGCCATTCCTATGTCAACTGTCGCCTCCGAATCGGCATTTAGTATTGGAGAGCAAACAATTGATTCAACTAGGAATAGTTTGAACCCGAAAACACTTGAAGCTTTGATATGTGCCCAAAATTGGTTGAGGAGTGAATATGAAGGTAATTTATATTTTATATCTATGTATTTTTTATTTTTGATATATTTTTTTAATATATATATATTTTTCTCTTACTATATTTTTTCCTTGTAGGGAAATAACAAAGTTCATCATCAAATTTATTTGGAACAATGAATATAGAAGAATGGGAAGATATTGATGATTATGTTGATAAAGATAATATTCTAACATCTTCATGTCTATAATCACCGCTAGTGCCTTCTCCACCTTTGTGTGATTTTATTAGCTGGTTTGGAATTACTATGTTTGTGTGATTTTACTAGCTGGTTTGGAATTACTATGTTTGTGTGACTTTATTTGATGGTTTCTTCCTTGAGGACTTCTTATTTGACTTATTTTGAAAGTGGTTTGATATGATTATTAATGCGAATATATTGTTCTAAATTCCTAAATACAAGAGTGGTTTTTTCCTTTTTTATGTATGTCATGTTTTGTTATTTTAGGCATTAAATATCAATTTTATTGTATATTATGTTTTGTAATTTTCATAAAATATAATAATAGCATTAAAAATATTAAAGGCTATTATTTTATTGATATAAAATATAGGACATTCGGTCGGTCGTTCGGTCGGACAAAAAATTGTCCATGTTTGGCTTATTTTAATTCGGTCAAATTTGGTCGGACATGCTTCGGTCGTCAGTCGGACACGGACATTCGGACGTCCATGCCCACCCCTATCTCCAACTAGGATACACATCCAATTGGGAAATAATTAAACCAACACTCTCAACTATGTATTCTGTGTATTCTCTATGTATTCTATGTATTCTCTTCAATTCAAGTATGAAAAAAGACACGTACTCAAAATACAGCGAACCTCATAGATACGAAGAGCCAAATACCAAATTCTCCTCATCTTCCACAATTCTACTCGAATTCTTCGACCTCTTAGAAATAAGAGCAAACTCCAAACACTACTTCTTAATCATTGGAATCCTCACTAATGAGTACTCTTCTCACATTTTACAAATTCTCATCAAATCCAGGTATCTCTTAGATTATTTTCATCTATTCATGACTTCCCATATGATTGAATGCTTTCTCATGGGTAGGAATATCTCCAATATCGAGTCGAGTCGAGTCGAGTCGAACTGAGTTGAATGATAAAATATTTACGAGTTGGTTTGCTCAATTAACTCCCGTACTCTTTATTGCCTTCCCAGGGGCTCATCTATTATTAGCAAACTAAGCTTGGCACTAGTTTGGCAATTTGACAACCACAAACTCTAATTTGAAGAGCAACTTGTCAAAAACACAACCTAAAGTTAAAGAAAATATTAGATAGGAGAGCAAATTTGATTTGCAAAAGATGTTATATTACCGAAGTGGTAAGATAGAGAGAATTCAAATAGTGAAAAAAGTAATCTAGTTAAAAAGCTGAAGTCCTTATTTCCTTTAAACTCAATGCATTTTGCTCTTTGCCTCTTCCTAAAAGCTTTCATTAGAAAAGTTCTAGCAACTAATTTTTTTAATAGGGTCATACCGCCCATTTGAGAAGATACATCCATCAAAGTTACTAATACCAGCGTCTATCAGAATTGTGAAATATAGGTTGTATGCTAATTATTGGCAGTATTCTATGTTTGGAATATGAGAGGTTGAGGGCGGCAGTGTCTGGAGAAAGGAAAATTTTCAACATGCCTCATTTTTTTGTGCCAAATGTGCGCACACCATTTTGATTGGTCCGCAAGGAGTCCACATGAATTCCTTTTAAATGTCTTCTAGAATCTATATTTTATGTTAATTATTATGACATGATAATATTTTATGATAATTTTAATTTATTTAATATGATATATATTTCTAGAATTACTTATTAAATGATCATGTTTATTAAAATAATGATGTAATTGTGATTTAATACTTAAACAATTTTTTATATAATTTATGATATAATTTGGCTATTTGATTATCCAACTGATCTAATGCTTTCTAGCTGCCCAGTCGTGTTGTCATGTTGGTTTTTTATCAGTCATTTAGTGGGAATTTAATTATATGTCCAAGCTGTTTTGTGTATTAATAAGAGGGAACAAGATTTCTAATTATTTCTTTGAAAAAATGGTAATTTCGTTTGCTTGGAAAAAATGATGATTATAGTCCCATCAAAGTCTCCAATTAAGCATATTATAAAGAGTAAAACAACTAATAAAATGTATCTTAATTTGGGAGGAACGAATTATAGGATCATCTAGTATATTAGTTTCTCTATTGAATCCTAATTACGATGGTCAAATTCTAATTATAATGGAAAAGGACTCTGATTCTCAAAGTTAAATTCCTTGAGTAATTTCTCCCTAAATAAAAAACACCAAAAAATAAAATTACAAACAACCCTTCTTGCTTTTGTTTTTTAAGAACAACCTTTACTACTTATTTATAGTAAAAACCATATCTTAATAATCATTCAAATAACAACTACCAACAGTAAATGTGGGCATCGTTAGTCAGTCGTCAGAAAAGGTAGTATCACTATTTTTTCAATTAATTTTGGATAAAAATTTGCTCGTCCACATTCAAAATTCTTCGTCCGAGTTGGTCATAATCAAAATTCGGTCGTGATTACAATTCAGTCAAGATAAGAATTTATTTTCATCCCATATTTGTTGTATTATTTAATTATTCATCTTGTTATAAGTACTACTTTTTCTCACAAAAGACTAATATTTTATTTATACAATCATTATCTTTTTTATTTTTAGTTTTGCTCATGTCAGTTGTCATAAAAATTAAAATAACTTTTCTTAAAAAAATGGAATAAATAAATGCTATATTATCATGAAAAGTTTAAAACATAAGGCTAATATGCTTTACGTTTAATAATTTTCAATGATAATTCGATAATGAACTTTAAAAATGTCACAAATATTATTAATTTATAATTTGCAAAGAAAAGTCCATGTTCGGTTGGTTTTTATTTGGCTAATAATTGACCGGTCAAATTCAGTGAAAAACTTTTCTTTGCTGATATTTTGTCTTAATGTCATATAATATTACAGATATTTATACATTTTATCTATATTCATTGTCTTTAAAATGCTGAAAATATTAGTAAAAGTATCCTCTTAGATCTGGATATTGACCCCACCAACAGCTCCCTAATTATGTCATAATCGTTTTTTTAATATTCTTTTTTTTCAAATTTAAAATTATATATGCATAGTTGCATCAAAGAATGGGAATAAATAGAGAGCAAGGAAATGTTGCTCAAGTCGCATATTGAAGTTTCCCAAAATTATTTGTGCCTGTATCTCTCTCACAAGCAGGTCCCCAGGCCATTGGCCCAGAGTACAAGAACTAAATGTTCATCTGCTCTGTAAAAAAATGGTGATTTCATTTCATTCATGCCAAAAAATATGGCGATTTCAGTCCGTTGTATAGTCCTTTTTGTTGAAAAATCTGAAATGATGATTTCAGTTGAATGTAAAATGTTGATTTCACTACGCTGTACCTAATTAAGAGTTCTCCATTTTTATGTCTTAGAGATTTCCCCAACACGCGGGTTTTATCATGCACCTTGCATGAACAAGGAAACCATATCCGTTTTCACAAATCCCGCATTCATGCCAACACTCATCAGATATTTCATACCTCGTCTTTAAAGAACCTGTCACCACTGTAAAAACTCTCATTTAACGCTTGCAAAAACCTACTTCAACTGCAAATACACAAACCCAAAAAATTACAATGAGATCGGGAACAGTAACCACTGCCTATTCAAAGCAATGCATATCAAGGCTCTGACAATGAGAAAGGAGATTGCTCTGACCATTGGAATCACATCTTTGCTGGGTAAATTGAAAGACCTAAGTTCCATTTTAAGGAAGGATATCAAAGGGTTGATGGCAATGGAATCACCGTATCCAACCTTTTGTGAAATGGGATCGGCTTAAATAATCAAGTTTTAATATTTTCTATCACAAATAATTAAAATTTTAAATTGATATTAGATATAACCATGTTTCAAATTTTTATTTTACATATATCAGATTCATATATTTTAAATATATTTTACTCATAATATTTATTTTATTGGCATCAATACTCTTAATCTAATTTTAAGTGTTCTCAAATATATATTTTTGTGTTTTATGTAGTGAATGATATTTCATTTTTTTTAAAAAAATATTCATAATAAAAATATATTGGATAAAACAAACATTTCATTTTTTAATAAATTGTGGCAATTTTATATTAAAATTTCGAACATCTAAAAATATATATATTTTTATTTTTGATGGCCTAAAATTTAATTTTCTTGTTAATTGTCCAAAATTCAATAAAAATATTTTTTCTTTTTAGCTCATCAATAATATAGGTTCATATTCTATTTAATATTTATCAGTTAATTATTTATTCATATATATATATGTATAAAGTTATTAAAAAGTTATAAGTTTTATCGATTACATTTTTTGGTATTAGTGAAAATAAAATTTATGAGTATTTTTGTCATTATTTAAAAAAATTCTATGATTCGGTCATAATGAATATAAAATTTTTAAAAATAACTATTTTTTATGTAATTTTGTAAAATTTACTATTTTTGATTTTTTTAAAATGTTACTATTTACAATTTTTTTTAAAAAAAAGGCCGGCCGGTCTACTCTTTTACCTTAACGACTCTGGGTCTGTACCCTGTCATGCCACCAACCGCACGGCCTACACACCGTGTTCGGATTGGCTCCTATATCCGAAACACCGTACGCCAATCATGCGCCACGTATGCATGTGAGTCCAGGGGTGGCTTTTTGATACATTAGGGATGAGGTGTTATAGGTTTACGAGAAGGAAGGTATTTTTGTGTTAAAATTACAGAATTAGGGCTCTTTGGAAACAACAATCCAAAAGTGATAATAATTTGATGGAGCTAAAGTTCTACGTTTGGCTCAATTTTGGCATGAATCGTAGCAGGATTCGCAATTGAATCAAGCGAATTTAATATATTTATTTCAAAAATATAAAAAATAATAAAAATTGAAGACATTGAATTTCATATATACGGTAATTAATTAAAAATGGTATATAACTATCTCAAAAAGAAATATAGAACGTGTGATTAATCCAAGCTAAAACTAATAATTATCCGTATAAATCAAATAATCACAATTTTCTCAAATTTAATATCAGTTCTCTTTTTATTTAATATCAAATTTTAATTTATATAAATATAGCTCAAATAAGTTAATATGATTTTTAATTATTTAAAAATAAAATTTATAATAAAAAATCATATACATTAATAAGACTACGTATAGCATGTTTAATTCAAATCTTATTAAGTTCAACCCAAATTCACATATAACCTAACTAAATTTTGAGCATATCATAACCTAATTCGATCAACTATATCTTTCTTAAAATTTTTATATTTGTATATATTTATACGCAAAAAAATCATAATTTGTATTAACATTGTAACAAAAAGTCCAAGTTTTTTTTAATAATTTTTTCTAACTAACAAGGTTATAACACTCAATAATAAGATAACAATGTCATCAATCACTCGTATCGAAAATTTCTCGATTACTCCCGTGAGGCCTTGCAACCGAAGTCATACCTAATCGTGACATCTTACATGGTATGAATAATCTCAACCTAATTACAAATCCCTAAGTATTACTTTGGAGTTTGGAGAAGCCTTTTACATGCAAATAAAACGAGAACATGACCATACATGATAAAAAGAGCGATCAACAACCAGGCTCACCCATGGTCATGTCCATGCCATGTCCATGCATGGGATGGGAAAGGGGATCATCCCCATGGCCATGGTGTAGCAGCCACGGCGAGTGCGGCATTTAATAGAAGCAGGTCCAAGGAGTCGGTCTGACACTGCCAACGGACCATCCCAAGCCCCCCCACCAATTTCTTGCCGGCGAACTATGCGCTCGGCCGCCCGATCGTGACCGGCGGCAGCGACGGCGGCGATCAGGGCGGTCCCGGACAATGCGGGCGGCGACTCTGCCGCCGGCCCATCGGCTGTGCTGCGGCCTCACGCGGCGCCGGCCCCGGCGGCGGCGGGGCTCGAGCCCGGCGGCGGGGCATCGAAGCCGCCGGCCGTGTCGCGGCGTGACATGCGGGACCTGGAAGAGCTGCTCTCCAAGCTCAACCCCATGGCCGAGGAGTTCGTCCCCCCTCGATCGGGCTCGGACCTGGCGCGGTGGCGCTCGGCGGCCCCTTCGGCGGTTGGGCGACGCAGGACGGGAACGAAGGCGGCAATCGGCGGGTGAGCTCGATTCCCATCGATCATGGCGGTTTAGCCGTTCCTATCTTCGAACAATGTTTTGATGGTTTGTGGTTTGTGGTTTGTGGTTTGGATTGATTTAGAAGAAGAATGGATACCATCAAGGGAGGCGGCGGATGAACAGCAGGACGAGCTTGGCGCAGCGGGACGAGATCATCAAACGAACTGTTTACGTTTCCGAGATTGATCACCAGGTGATTACCTCTTTGTCGCTAACAACTTCTTTGATCGATCGAAAACTGGTAAAGTATTTTATCAGATGTTATTGATTCGATTGTTGCATATTAGGTCACTGAAGAACAGCTCGCGGCTCTGTTCATTCACTGTGGACAGGTATTGTTGTCTTTTTTTTTTTGTGAATATATGTTTTAGGTGATGGTGCAGCAGGTTTTTTTGTTTGTAGAGTTTAAGATGTTGGAGTATTTCTGATTTGTTGTTGAAGGTTGTTGACTGCCGCATTTGTGGTGATCCGCGGTCTGTTCTTCGTTTCGCGTTTATAGAGTTCACTGATGAAGGCGAGTGTTTAGACATGTTGTGTTCACTTTGTGTGGTTGGTTGTGCCATATGTGTTGTTGGCTTCATTTGTTGTGCTGCTGCTGATGCAGAGGGTGCAAGGGCTGCTTTGAGTCTTTCAGGGACTATGCTTGGTTACTACCCTGTGAGGGTGCTTCCCTCAAAAACTGCTATAGCTCCTGTCAATCCTACCTTTCTGCCAAGGGTGGGAGCCATCTCTTGTTTAGTAGCTGAAATCTGTTTTCACTGTTTGCTTGTCTTTGTTGTATCCAGTGTTATACCTTGATGTGTGGAGGTTCTTTTCATATTTTTTCCCCTAAATAATTGGTTGTGCTGTGTTTTTTAGTCGGAAGATGAACGGGAGATGTGTGCCAGGACTGTTTACTGTACAAATATTGATAAGAAGGTAGGGTTGTTTGTGTTTTGAGTGAAGTTTAACTTAAGGCTGTGGGGAAAATGGTGTTTGTAATTGTCATTTATTTTTATTTCATAGGTTACTCAGGCAGATGTGAAGCTCTTCTTTGAGACTCTTTGTGGAGAGGTATGTCCTGCATTTTAGCAGATTAAAATTTTTTCATTGTTTTGTGCACTGTATTCTGGGTAATGATCCGTCTATTAAAATGCACCATCTTCCAGGTTTATCGTCTGAGATTGCTTGGGGACTATCACCATTCAACTCGGATTGCTTTTGTGGAGTTTGTGATGGTTAGACATTTTTAATACTTAAGCTGAATTTGCTGTTATTACTTATGCTTCTCCCACTTAGCTTTATCAGCGTAAGTGTTTCTAATGAAACTCTGATTGATCTTGGTTCATTGTTGTGCGGGTCAGGTTGATTTCCCTCAGAGGCTAAGTCAGTGACAATTCACTTTTTTTATTTTTTTAATTTCATACATTTGAGCTACCTCTTTACATTAATATACGTGCATAATTCACTGCACTTCTGTATTTTCCTTGCTCGTTTGTGTGAATTGTATGCAGTCAGGAACTTCCAACTGGATCCACATTTTATTTCAACTACATTCTATCACGACCTGTATATATTTTATATATTTTCTCCTATGTAACCTCATATAAGCATTGTTGATTTATATGAAGCTAATTGAAAGACTCATATTTTTTCTTACACCTTCCAATATCAATGACAACTATCCAATCACTACTAAAACATAAAATCCATTCTACATTTGTTTGTGCATCCATTTAATTTCAAGATCAAAATAATACCAATGATCTTTTCAGATTGCACACCGTGGTTTTACACTTGAAGTTGTTTTAATCGGAAAAGCATCTGATTATCATAATATATAATGGTTGATCAAGTTAGATTTTTTGTCACGGGCTTTCTAGTCAGGAAATGCTATATTAATATTCTTTTGTGACTATACTTCTATTTGTTTGACCTTTAAGTGCAAAAGATGTGAGATAATATTCTTTTTTCATACTTCTATAATAATTTGTTTGACCAATTGGTTTTCTTTGCTTATTAAATTGAACCACATAAAACTGTGATCTTTTGTATCCAAAGTAATAGAGAGATATAAGCAAGTATCTAGCTATTGAATATTATTGCAGTTCTTTATTTAGGATTTTCATTTGATTGGGTAATCTTGCTACAGCTTTATAATTGGTTATCTGTGTATTTTGGTTAAAAGAAAAGTGATTTTGAACTAGATTATTCGCTCCATGTTCTTATTATTTAGTGTCACTTTGTCAGGCCGAAAGTGCAATCGCTGCTCTGAACTGCAGTGGCGTGGTTTTAGGGTCTTTGCCTGTTAGGTCTGGTGTTTTGTCGCTATTTAATTTTTGTCAACCCTAAGAATTTTGAAGGAAAAACAGCTTTTGGTTTTGCGTTTTTAAATATAATTTGCTTTTTGCAGGGTTAGCCCATCCAAGACCCCTGTGCGCCCTCGTGCCCCACGCCCAATAATGAACTGAGCTACGCTTTTGGCAAATCTGAGTATATATAGATGGACATATTCATACTCTTCTAAGTTATTTTTTAGGTATAGCTTTAAATCTGAGCCTTATACTTGTTCCAGAATTTGTAAACGAATCTAAATATCTAAGGGAGTTTCATTTCCGCGACTGAGAGACAAAGAGAGTGAGGATTATTCTGTAGCCTTCATAGAGGATGGGACTTCAAGGATCTTTGCTTCAATATCAAGTATGTTCCTTTCCCGGCTGAGGCGAAAACGAACTTCGATTTATTCGTCTATATCTAATTTATGTTCGGGCTCTTTATTATGTTTGAATTTTTACATCATGCATTTTTTGTTTAATTTTCTTTTCTTTTTTCACTTTACACCATGCAACTAAAATTTTTATGCCCTCCATGCTCATGTCACCTATACGGCTTTTGTATTCTACATTAGGAATTAAGCATTATGTATGCCTTTTTTTGGGTCTAGCTAGATTCGATGGTGTGGTCTCTAAAATTATCAATTTATTGTTGTCGCGTTTAAATCGATGATATAAACTTATCAAATAATTAAGATCTTGTGCGTTCCTCAGCTGTAGTGAATGATGTTTGCTTGTAGTTGTGTGGATATGCTGGTTGCCAATAGTGTGTTGCACCTAATATTGTTCGATGCAAGAGAGCTTGTTGGAGATTGAAAATGGTTGATGAGAAAACAGAAAGCCAGTTAAGCCTGCCCAATTTAGTTTTACTGGATAAAACATTTTGTAGCAGCCTGAGATGCTTCTCTTTGTGCACGGCCTAAGATGATTAATTTAAAAACAATCCTGATTGAATAATCAAAGCATATAGTGGGTCCTTGTCAAAATGCTTCACATTCTAAACGGGACAAATAATAGGCTTATAAGACCCAACTTGCCATACATTTGGCTCAATGGAACGCCCTCTGATTTAGACGTGCAAATAGATATCATAAAACATGCGTGCTGCATCATTTTCCATCACCATTCCTGGATGACTTCACAGGTTGAATGAAAACTGATGTGTTCAATGCTTGTTATGACAACGTAATAGGTGCATTGCATTTTTCTTTTTTTAAAATGTCACTTTTCTTGGCCCCATTTCATCCATGAAACCATTGCCACTGTTCATTTTGTAACTTATCTTTGTCCACTTTTTATTCCTTCATAAGCTCATCAATCGAACACAAGGCTCATATTTCATGATTGTACCTGCTAATAATGTTCAATTAGTTGGCAGTTGCAACTTACTTCATTATTGCAGTAAGACCAGGTAGAATGAGGTGGTCTAATATGCCAATTTGCCAAGACTCATCCATCAATCATCAATGTTCTGTATTTTACAAGGCCACCAGCCAAACCCTACTCAAAACACAACATAAATTTATTATAAAACTTTTTATAAAAAAGAAAGGAAAAAACCTTTTGTTTTACCAGAGGCGTGATTACAAGAAGGGAAAAAATTATGAATTGTTATAAATATCTTATTCACTTAAGTGAGGGGTCGGGTTAGATCGATAATAAAAATCTTTAAAAGACGGATTGGGTCCAACCTTGTTGTACGTGTCATGCTCTCACTAGTGACAAGCCTATGTATAAATTGACGAGTCTAAATAATTTATTAAAAAATGTTTAACTTAAATTAAAGATTTATATACACATTCTCGTTAATATATAAGATCTTTCCATAATAAAAATTAAATTTAGGACTAACTATTTAGAGATCTTATTAGATCGGCCAGTGGTTAAATTTTTAACTAGCTCTTCCCCACCCACGCCTGAGTAAGGTGTGGCTAGCTGCACGCTTGCACACAAAGACAAAAAAAATAAAAGAGAAATAGTATCATGACAATGTGAAAGTATTCATATTGTCAAGTATTTTTAAGATGCACTTTCAAACCATTTTCAGTTAAGGACGTCTGTCATTGCAATGCTTTTTTTCCATGTACGATTAAAAAATTTCTCACTGTCTTTCTTCTCAATGCAGTGATTGTTTATTTCTTTTCAAAAAAAGTATTATTTCTTCTCAATTTAGGGGTTGTCTATTTCTTTTTAAAAAATATGGTAATTAAGTATTTTGAACTTCGAAGAATAAATAACAACCCAAACACGATGTTAACCGAATCAACCCATACATGATGTTAATTAACCCAATCAGTCCACTTTTCAGGGTAAAAAAATAATTTGCAAACAACCCACTGCACACATGATTTTGAAATAGTAACTCAATATAAAATATGTAGTTTTCATATTTTTATTAGTAATAAATTAGTCTTTATATTTATATATTTTTTAATATTCAATGCCTCCAACCATTGTTATAAAAATCAGAATCGGTAATTGATTTGGATTTTAAAAAATTTTGAATTGAGCCGATTCAAACTGGTTCATTGCTTATTTTGAATCAACAGGATTATTAAAATTGCACATATATTTGTGTGAAAATTAATTTATTGAAAATTATAAAATAGAAAAAAATAATATTGAAGTAAATCTTTTTAGCAACTTATAGTTGATTATAAAATAAAGTATTTTTGTGCGAGTTTTATAAACTTTGAAGTACCAAATATCATAAATAAGGATAAAAATATGAGTAATAAGAAGATTATAAATTGATTCCTCTTATATTTTACATAAATATGAGTAGTAAAAGATTATAAGTTGATTTCTCTTATATTTTATATATATTATATATTTATTTATTGTATAGTTCTCATATAAAATATACAAAATCACATAATATTAATGATTCATGTTTCATTTATGAATCAATTAAATCAATTTAAATTGAGTGATTCAAAAACTAATTCTAGCAACTCAATTTAGATATGTTATTTTGATTTTATTTTCAATGAAGTCGAGTTAAATTGGTTGAATCAAACTAGTTTAAACCGATTCTCACAACAATACCATCAAAATAGAATAAATAAATTATAGAAAGCCATTGGTATGAATTGTGAATGTGAATCCAACATCCTTATACCTTGGTCTGTTGTTCATAATATTGTAGTTTTTCATATTTGCTATCAAATAAATTGTTTTGGGTCATACTTGGCGATCACAAATATTTCTTTAAAAAATTATTAAACATCCATAATATTTTATATTCTATTTTGATTATTTATATGTATCTAAATGACAATTTTGCTGACATTGTTGTTAATATGTATAGGTTAAACTAATGGACGAAATAGATACTAGCATGTCTAGTGGCTGTATGATTCAAATGATGAGATAAATTCAGGCATGGATGCTAGTGAGGTAAATATGGACATAGATGCTAGTGACCAACTTCTTCCTACCGGAATTGAGAAAAGCTTTGAAAATGGATCATCACATGCAAAATTAGCACTTGAGGAAGGAAAATGTCATGAATGAGAACCAAGAGTTGGCATTCATTCCTGTCTGAGGATGATGCATACCAATTCTATAATCATACGTGCTAAAAACATAGGATTTAGCGCTCATTCGGGATAACACGCGGGTTTACAGCAAAATATCTTATTCAAAACAAAGACATCATTTAGTAGATAGAAGGTTCGAAAATCCGAAAACCCTCGTATGTCGCAATGACAGAATTCCTTAATATTGTGATCATTGTTATTGCAAGACGAGTGTAGTTTATAATCCTAAACAAAAGCCAATAAAATTGTAATATTTATTTCTTGGCACAATGCCTTCGTAGCTACTGCAGCTTGTACATACACATGGGATATGTGTTTCACAACAATGAACATTCCTGGTCAAGGGCATTAAAATACAAGGAGTTCCAAAAACTACAGTTGCCAATTGAAACAATTGAATATACAAAGAAACTGCAAGAATAAATTACAGGAAGCCCATGCTCTATTTAAATATAAAATGCTATCTGCCCTTGGTCAAATCCAAAGATGAATAAATTGCATCCTATCTTTAGAAGGCGCCCACGTTTTGAAGCTTGCTGGATCAATGGATATATAGAGTCAACGGTACGACTGACTGCGCTGCCTACACGCGAATTAGCTTCGGAGGTCGAGCAGTCTCGATTTCACAACAAGATTTGAGAATGAATGCTGGGCTCCCCCTTTTCCTTTCAAATTCCTCCTCTTTTCAGGAGCAATCCGAACTCTCGACCTAGCTTTATAGCAAGAACACCCAAGTTAAAGCCAAACGACAATGGCTCCAAGTGGACTTGCTGTCCTAACTGACAAGAACAAAAATAAGGGACTCATTTTGGGAACGGGTTCGGGCATTTACTACATTGGGAACATCTTATTCGACTTCCAGAAAAGCATAAGTTAAGAGATGCCTAAAGGACACAAAACCAAAACAAGAGAGAGAGCTGGGCTCACTTCTAGCTTTGACTTGACTTAAGCTGCTAGGTAACTCCCCTTGCTTCTTGACTACTCCATTTTGCTTTTTTGGGTATACTCCCACGGGCTGAAGGCGGCGGGGGAGGAGGGGGACATTGGGTGGGATCTTTCAGCAGCATATTCCCCAAGAGAATCTTTTTTATGAAAATCATAGAGAAGGAAGAATTCAAGTTAAGGTAGTGAGCATAGCGCAAGTGCTCCCGTCCCGCTTTGGATGTTCTTGATGAGGCTGATTGGGAATTAGGATTCTTCTCGCTGTGCTCGAAGCGACCTGAATTTGCCCGTTCGCTACTCAGGAATGACTAAACTCAAGAGTTCAAGCTCAATGGTAGAGCCTTATCCTTCTCGCTATGTTGTTAGAAGCAGCTCAGAAACTCAAAACAATTGCATTTTTGAAACATTCCCTTCATTTCTACCCTCTGCAGGAAATATCTTTGGATAACTGCCGGGTTGTTTTTGGGATTTGTTCACCCTTGACTTGGTATAGTTAGGGCCATTCCTCTTCACTAGCTCGGGGAATTGATTCTTTTGACTGGCAGTATACTGACAATAGCATCGACTTCTTAAAATAGAATGAGAATTGGTGCCCATAGACAATTTCGAGGTTGTCTTATCTTAGGCGTGGATGGGAATGCAACCAAAGTTGTCCTTCCTCTTCCTGTTCTGATCAACTGGGGCAGAGCTTGAGTGATTTGTGAGGTTAGGGCTGTCGAAGATGCATTTATGGTATTAAAAGCGTATTGAAGGCTTTTTTCTCCCTTTGGCGAAGAGTCCTTCACTCTTGCTTTGACTTGGCAGCTGCTACGATGGACACACTCAGAGTGTCTCCATGTAGCAGTTTAAGCCAAAGGTGAAAGCTTGAGAACTACTCTTTCTCAGGGCGCCTGCACCTTAGATCTACCTGACAAACATCCCTTAAGTTCTGTTTGGCTTCTTCCCTTCTTAGCAATTCCCACCCTCTAAGCAATCTTAGAGGATCTGCAAAGGAAGGGTTGCTGCTAGCAGGTACTTTAACTTCTTCTGCAAGGCCAGAAGCAAGAAGGGCACTCCTAAGCGCAGAAAGCAGTGAGCCGTGTTGATTTATTCTTTTCTCCTTCCCAGTTCCCAGACAGCAAGCAAGCTTAAAAGGTGAGCGCTCAAAGCGGAAGCAACAGCTGGGAGAGAGTTGCAACTATAACAACTTACGCTATTAAAAAACTGTGAAAAGCGAGCAATATCAATCAGCAAATATACAAAATAAATAAATAGCATCATATTCACCATTAAACGTACAAAAAGATAAGTGGTAGAAAAATGGCTAGAAATCCTCCAAGCATTGACGAAACCTCTAATATGCCCCCAAAATTGTTGACAAAATTTACAGAGCTAGAAAAATGGTAACGCATCACAGAACATAAAGACCACCATATATTTGGGGAGAGTAAGCCATTTCTTCCGGCCATCTTATTTTCTGCACAAATAGATAAGACAGGCAAAGATAGCTTAAAATTAAGGCTGATTTAAATGAAAGGAAGTTTAATTGTAAATATTAAGGTTTCTTTCAAAATAAACAAATTATAAAGCCCAAATTATGTCAGATCCACCGTTACATCTAGGCTAGGTTGCTAATTGAGATGAGCCAGCTCATGAGCAGTTAGTGTTCAGCTGCTGACTCGACTCGAAACTCGACATTTAAGCTCGACTCGTAGTTTGACTCGAACTCGACTCGATAAAATAATATAATAATATAGTCTTTATATTATATATATATATATATATATATACTATGAAATATAATAACAAAGAGCAAGATAGTTGAGTGGTAAGTATTCACATGACTCAAGGTTGTGGGTTCAAACCATCAGGGCCTCATTTGAGCTCGGCTCGCTCGCTCAATTAACACCCCTAATCTAGGCTATACAATAGATATACTATCGGTCATTCCATTTCAAATAAAAATTCAATTCTAGATGATTAATGCTTACTCTAAATTATCACATGTCACACAAAAGACTTTCGCAACACACAAAAACCAAACCAGAGAATAATATAAGAACAAATAAACAATTAACCATTTCAAATTCATGTTTTTGAATCTTCCCTTCCCTTCTCTCCCTCTCACCACCCCCAATCCCATCACCATACAAAAAAGCACACTAGCTTCAAACCAAAGCAAGAACAAACAGTACATGGCAATAGCAGGCAAGTAGCTATAGGGGTCGCTATAGGGGTGTAGTTCTCCACTTCTTGTAACGACCTAACCCAAAGTATAAATTAATATGTTAAGTTATTTCTTTAAAAGCAGTAAATCAAAATTAAATATATATATTTCATTCTCACTTATAAATATAATCTTATCCTAGTAAATATTAGATGTAAGATTAAATTGAAAGATTTTTACAATCTATCCGGTTTAGAAAATTTTGTTTTCGAAATTCTTCCATTTAACCCATTGCTAGCCCCAGCTCACGTGGGGCTAGTGAAGGGGCTGCACAAGGGGGTGTGCGGGTGGGTGTGTAAAGGCTGCGGTGGGTTGAGGTTCTTGCCCCGCTTTGGGTGTAGTGGGAGCTGCAAGGTGGTGAGGTGCTTGCTCTATAATGACAATGGGCTTCATGTTTGCCCTCTTTGCTGCTCCTGATCACTGCTACCAACATATGGTATGCAAGCTTCTAGTTGCTCTTCTTGTCGTTTTGTGCTCTGTAATATATAAATAGAAGGTGCCTGTTTCCGTCTCAGAAATGGGGTAAGTGGTGAACTAAAACTTGAAAGGCAATAAATGATAAGAACAAACCACTCCTGCTTATGCCTTACTATGCTCTGTACTATATGGATAGATGGTGCTTGATTCTATCTCATAATTGGGGTCACGTTTTGATCAAAGTTGTTAACTATCATGTAACATCCCGTGTTCTTAGTTCATCCATAAATTGAATTGAAATGTTGAAATGTTATATTATAATAAATTTGCTATATCTTAACTCATTTACATGAAAAACAACACCCACAAGATACCTCCTAAGATATAAACCTTCCTAGCGTCATGGAAGGAAGACAACCAACCTAAAAATAACACAAAAATAAAAGAACTAAAAATAATTGCAAATGAAATAACTATATGGCATAAAAAAATATAAGTTGCTAAAAATGACAAGTATATAAGAGTAATAGTAAAAAATATATGAATAATCCAAAACACATAAACAACTACGCGACCAAGTATATACATATGTGAAGTTTTAAGCATCCCTTAATATCCGCTATCGACATCCGAGACACCTATATATATATATATATATATATATATATAAAGAAAACGACAATATAAATACTTACCCGCAAAACGAAAATAACTATATGAGGTGTACCTCACCCACCTAGCCACTCATGATAATCACAATGTTACGTTGACTTGCAAGCACAGATAGACCCTTATTGTATTGGAATTGGGTGACCATCTTTTGACTATTGTCAACAAATCTCTTCAATGTTCGATTCTACTCCATGTTAGAACATTTATGTAAATGTTATTCCCATCTAAGTAGTCTTACTCCGTGTCCTGTACTAGGAAGCATTACTCCTCTTTTCATTCCAAATTCAAGAATACGACCGATACGATTGATTGCCTTTAACAACCCACCCGTTTTGAATCACGAGCCAAGTGTTGCTATATAAAACTAAGTGTCTTGTAAATTAATTTTTTTATTAATTTTCAAGATTTTAAATAAACACATAACATAAAATTTAATATAACAAAATCTGAATAATCTAAGCCCCATGAAATAAACCAAAATCCCATTGTCATGCAAACAATCTAAAAGTATAATAACAAATAAGAAAAAAAATTCAAAAGTATAATAACAGAGTCCTCTAGCTGTCCTGACTTTACCCATTTTCACGCTCACATCTGCATAGGCAATTCCACGTTAGTGATAAAAACACTAAGTCATATAATTATAAGAAATAAGTTAATACATTCTATAATATCATTAATTAAACCTTATAGTGATTATGACCCTATGCCGAGTTCTTACTATGTCGGGAGGGATGGTCGCCTCATTCAGCTACAATCCCATATATGTGCACACGCTACATGGCCCATAGCCTGTAGCTACCAATATTTGTCATTGACTCACCTTCTCGATATCATAAGTGTATAATGAGTCGTCTTGCACCACTGTACCTTATCACCCCTTTAGGCACAAGGGCATGCATTTATTCAATCTTTCAAAAACTTTAAGGGTGTGGCCCCGTGTCGGATTGAGCTAATTCTTTAACTTCGATTGTGCTCGGCGCATAGGGGTTGAATGTGGGTTCAGGCCAACGAAGGGTGCCAAATAAGAATATATAACATTTCGAGTAATTATATGAACATGAAATTATGATGAGACACCCGCAACTATGACCCATGATCCTAATATGAATGAAACTTCTTTAAATCCATCCTTATGTAAGCCAAATGTGCTCACAAACTATCAAGATCTTGTTACATGCAATTCACTCAGCCTGAATAACACTCGGTTGTTGGGACGCAAAATTGTGTATCTAGATCCCTGGTTGACGAAGGCACCTGCAGCACCATGAAGTTCCAACTCCTCTATATGAAGACCTTGCTGTAGCAACTTCACCGTCTCCCTTCCTAGATCACGGTAAGCACTTCTCCACTCAGCGCTTCAATACAATTCACCTAATCCATCCTCTCTACTCAAAGAGTTCATCGCTCAATGCTTTCTCTTTCTCCAAGAGTCTGTCCTCTTTGTAGTCTACTCCTGTGTAGTTATCTTCAAGCCTAGAAGATATTCTCTCGGTAGATCACGCGTCCAATACTCCACTCTTCTCATCTCTGCCGTCCAAGTTTATTGCTAGAATCCTTGCTCGTGCATAAGGATAGAATACTATAATCTCCAAAGATTTGGTATCCCTTATCCGCAACTAACTTTGGCCAAAACCTTCGGCTGCACCGCTAGGTACCACGTCTCACCTGTTCAACCTCACGTCCCTTCCTGAGTTTACCACTGCAAACACCGGACGTTGCCACTGCTAGATCACAGCACCGCCCGCACATTGTCGGAAAGCCGCTAGCACTCATGCACTAGAGCTAACAAAATTCTCCTTTATATAGAAGAATATGTATAGAATTCAAGAAGGTACCACATTAAATTTTTATAAAAAAATATAATTACACATAACTAGTGATAACGAAAAATCAAAAACTGACTATTAAGTTAATATGAATGGGTTTCAAATCACACTCACAACTCCCAATCACAAAAATTCAATAAATAAAACTTATTTAAAACCATCCATAAATATCATTATAGTGATACGCTAAAGGTAATAATTAATAATTTATGACATTGATTCTTAAGAATTAATTTAATTAAATAATATTTAAGATTTGTTCCAAGATTTACAAAACGCTAAATAAAATAACCTAATCATTTTTTTTGGGGTTTTACAATGTCCTTAGCTTGGGAATTTTCGTCCTCGAAATTATAATAGGGTCATAAGGAGAGAAATCAGGGTTCTACAATCTCCCCAGCTTGGAAATTTGTTTTTTGTCCTAAAAAATATAATATAGTTATAAGGAAAAAATCACTCATTTATCTAACTTATTTTTTATCCTATCTTAGACAATTCTTCTATTTTGCGTTGGTATACTTGTATTTAGCTCTATAGAAGTTAGTTTAAATATCTTCACATTTTTTTTAAAAATTTATTTTAGAAAAATCACGATTTACAATTTTATTTCCACTTTTACTTTGTGATAGTTGATCACGTGAGTCATTTTGATCGACTTCTTCACTACTTCTACACCTTAAAGTTAAAGTGTTTGAGGACACTTCAAAAATTAATCTTCTATTGCATTTGAGTAGTCATTTTAAATGGCTCTATATACTTCATTGATGTCTTTACTGTTCATAAACACATATTGTTTGTACATATTTATCCAAAAAATATTTATATTTATCCGGTTATATGGATAATATTTATCCAATTATGTGACAGTACTCAGCCACTTACGTGGATGACTTCCTGCATATTACAAGAGAATTGGTCATACGGTTTCAAAACTGCCGGAGAAAGAATTGCCAGAGGAAGAGGTAGACATTGTTCTACAGCCGTTGGAGGAAATCCTCACTCAGGAATTATCCCAATTCTATAAAAGCCAGGTGTTATTACTGAAGCAAGGGGGGGGCTCATACACTAAAGGAAAAGAATTTTGCCGGACAGAAGAAAAGTCGAGGGAGGAGCCCTCACCAGAGAGATGCTCCGGTGACCCTCGCCAACACCTGATCGATCACTACCCCTGTTATGGCCATGAATCCTTGCCCAAGATCCAAACTTTCCACTTGCCAGAGCCACCGGTGAAGGAGTCGTGCTGCTTTAAAGTGTTGCCGATGTGCTGTCCGTGAGGGAGCCGAAGAAAGGTTCTGTTGCTCGCCAAAGTTTTGCCACTGGGTCATCGTGACGAAGTAGAAAGGTGGAGCTTTGAAGCAATATCCTGAAATTGAGATCCTTGCCGCCTTAAAGGTAGAGTCGTTGCCAAGTGCCGTTGTTGCTCCCTACAGATGTGAAGCCAAGGAGTCCTCTTGGAGTCACGTTCCTAACTTGCTGGCTTCCTCGACCACCATCCGACGCCAGATAATCTGCCCCGCCGACAAGGAAGAATAGGATAACATCTTTGTTTTGCAGGTTCAGCGTCCAATTTTCCGGCGACTTTTTCGGACAACCTTGACCTTATTATATCAGTACAAGACCATCTGCTTGGAGCTCAGAGTGCCCCCGACACAGCACCCCCCAGAATTTCCGCCGGAGACTTCTGCAGTCGCTGGGATTCTGCCAGTAGGCTGCTGATTGGAAAAGTCAGAAAACAGAGCAGTGAAGGTCTGATTTCGCTAATTTTTTCCGACCAACATCGGTTGTTCCCAGTGTCGCCGTGAGGTGAAACGTAAAGACAGAGGAGTGGTCTGGAAACCCAAAGTGAGTTTCGCCAAAGTTCGTCGCTGTAGCCGTCGGGAAAAATCGAGAAGCGAGGAAGTTGCTGGCCAGAAAAGCAGAAAATAGAGTAGTGAACACGAGATTTCTTGGATTTTTC
>JAURVB010010128.1:0-58186 GCA_033002965.1 Piper betle | reverse complement strand
CAACATTTTTTTCACCCTCCCGACCTTTTTCACCCAAACCCCCGCCTCGCCACTCGTTGCGTCGCCGCCGCCGCCGCCGCCGACGCCGCGCGGCTCGCCGACTCGACGCCGCCCCGCCCCGCCGTGCCGTCGCCGTGCCGCCACGACCCACCCCGGCCACCGTCTCGCCGCCACGACGCCGGAATCGCCCCACGAAGCCGCCTCGGCCGCCGCACTTCGACCGGATTCCGCCGCCGTCCGGGCCGCGCCGCCGCCGCTGTGACCCCGACGACCACCCCTCGCCGTCGCCGACATTTCCCCACCATCCCGACCGTCGTCGAGGCCGGCCGGAGCCCCGATCGGAGAACGCCGCCGCCGCCACCCACTTTCGACGCCGCCGCTCGACGGCCATCGCCGCCTCGGCTACTTTGTTTGACACCACCATCGGACCGAGCTCGTCGAGCTGGTGCCGATAGACCCCCTGATTGCCCCGTCCCGAATCATCGCCGGAAAACCGTCGGAATCCGCCGGAAACCGCCGACACTCGCCGGAAAACCGCCGGAACCGCCGGAAAATTGGATTCGTGGGAAATTCGCCGGATCATCCGCCGAACGCACCCGGTCCAATCTGATCGGACTTCGGACGCCGCTAGGTGCCGAATTCGAGTTTCGAGCCACGAAACGGAAACCCTAGCCGTCGCCGATTTTCGACGACGCGAGGTATAATTTATTTTAACTTAATTATTTGAAAGTATTGATTATTAGAATTTGCATGCTATGATTGATGAATTGTGCATTGTAATTACTTATATAAATGTGGATTTGATTTAGAATAAAATATGAAATTTGTGGAATTGTGTGGTGTTAAAAATAGAAGTTATGAAACTAATTAGGGTTATTAAGTAATAATCATGATCTAATCAAACTAGCTTAAGTAGACTTGCTAGAATTGATATAGGTTGATGTGTGTTGATTGACGTGTGATTGTGTTGATTGTGTGTGCATGCTATAGGATGTGTGATTCATCATGCGGGCGTTAGTTTTTAGCTTGATTGTGTAGGTACGGTGTAGGAGCTCGCCGCCTAGGCGCGTGGACCCGTTTGGAGCTTCTACCAGGTCCGTTTAGGACTCGTTCTCTATTTTACGCTATTCCATTGTGTATTTGATTTATCATGTGCAGGACGAGTTAAAGTGGCCGAGCCATGAGAATGTGAAGAGATAGGGGGCGCTGTCGGCCCGAGGGCGACGGCTCCCGTGTGTGCCACTGATGAGAGTTCTTGAGGAGGTATATGGTTTCATTCAACGGGAGAGTTTGCTCTCACATGTGCCAGATTGATATTAGTTATTTTCGGGCCGGTAACGCTTTTCGTTACGAGACGGTTTTTCTATATGTTGTGGAGGTGAGGAACGAGAGCGATGAAGAAGCTGTCGGGAGCTGCGGAGGAGCAGCACGCGAACCACGCACACATGTACCTGCCGCGTGTAACGTATAATAATGATGTGTTATTGTTATGTGAATGATAATTTTGATGTGTTTGCTTGAATAAATTGCTTGATATGAAATGAACGGATAAATGTGAATGAGTAGGGAGCCTTGGAGTTCAGACTCGGCTCAGGTAAAAACGAATGAGATAATGGTTGAATGTCATGGTAGATTAGTATGTGTTACCGTATTTTTATAAAATAGTATATATTTTCTTTTGGTTTCTCATTTATTATTTTGTCTTGTCTTTGCTTGTACATCATAGCATGCACGTAGGACTACGTTAGAACCCACGCATCCCATCCATGCATTTCATGTTGCATCTCCATCTTGAGACACCGAGGTAGATCCGGGTCGGCTTAACCGAACCCAGTAGATTAGCGAACGGTTCGGTCGCCGGTGACATTTCCGGGTCGGTTCACGGGTGAGCCGAAAGGGGTGTTGCACTGTGGGTCGGCACGGCTCGCTCAGCTCGAAGCAACCACGATGAGGACGACACGCGATGACAGTCATCGGCGGTGGCCGTGTGTCGACAATGCTCATGATTAGCACTGGGCCGGTCTCTGGGATGGCGCACGGGGAGGAAGAAGGTTGTCAGGTTGAAGGGACGACAATGGAGGCACGAGCAACGACTAAGCGGTGTGTCTGCGATAGAGTCGACGTGGGAGCTCCGGTGCAAGCCAACGTGGGGTGTGAGACTTCCTCGCATCATGGAGGCCAGGCAGCCAGCCTAGAAGGTAGGGGGCGGTTGAAACCGCAGTGTTCTTGTGGACGTTGGTGACGGTGATCGAGTGGTGATCGCGTGGAGGAAACGTCGGGAGAGGATTTTGGGTGGCAATTTAGTAAATAAAGTTTAATCGTATCTAACTCGAGTTAATAATAATAACTAACTCTTAATAACATTTTTAAAAATATAAATAAATATAAAAAATATCATAAAATATAATACACTTAATAACATAAAAATAACATATTATATAACTAATAACCCATCGAAACTACTATTTAATACATCTTAATACGATATTTAACTTAAAAATAATTCTACAATTAAATAGATAAAAAAATAATTAATATACTATCATATATACGTCTCGTATATAGTCTGATACCGTGAAATGATCAAATAAGTCACGAAGTAAGCATGTCTACTTCGAACGTCCCTGGCAACGACCGAAATGCTCAATCTTATATTAAAAAGGTGCGCAAATTATTATTCTTGTCGAGCATATTATTGTGAGCCAAAACAAGCATATATTCGAAGAGAAAAGGTCTAAGTAAAAAGGAGCCACGAAGTGAGAAGCGGAAATCATGCAAAGATGACCTCGCCTCATCTTCTCCACAAGCTGGTCATATCTCCGATGGACGTGTTCGTCTCGTAAGAACTCCATCCACTTCTTCTGGTTGGACCTCACCTCTTCGCCAGCTCGTCCTGTGCAGCCCTCTCCCCCATCACCGCCTCCACCGCTTCAAACACATCCTCCCTCCCAAAGTACCCGTCCTCGTCCCTCCTCTTCGCCTCTACCCCGGCCCCCATGTCACTACTCACAACCATAGCATTGTAGAACTGGTCCAGTCTTAGGGAAGAAGCACCAACTGACAACCATTGATCAGACCTTCCATTATTGTGCCAGACCCGCCATGGTTCAAAAAGCAACCAACGCTAGGATGACCCAGTATGAGCTGCTGTGGCACCCACCCGTCCTCACTAAGCCCCGACCCTTCACCCTCGCTCACGTCCTCCGGTAGTACAACACCATATGGTTCTCCTCCTTGAGGTAAATTAACACGAGAATGAATGGCAACTTCGTCATTTCGAGCCCAAGTGAAAGTTCCCTTATTTGCTCCTCCTCGAGCTTGATCTCACTCCCAAACGAGCAAAAGATGACGGATTTCTCCGGGTGCCTGCCTAGCCAACTGCACCACTCCGGGTCCAGCTCCATGGCCGGGTGGTTCAGGATTGTAGGGCCGGCTAGAATGACAGAGTTTCCCATACTCCGCCTCAATGTACCTTAAACAAATGATTAAAAACATTCCGAATCAGATAATTAATAAATAAATGTCATTAAAAACAAAACAAGTTTATAGAAATGACATGGCATGCTTGTTAATTTCAGTTCGTGCTTATATATTTTGCTCGGCAAATAAATATTTTTCCCATGGTATTCTTATACATAGACTATAGAAATATTATACAGACCAAAACATAATAATCAAGACTCTTTTATGATAATTTGTAATTTACAAAAGAGAATTTAAACTTGAGATTTACCCGTTAAAACACACGTAAAAATGCTATCTTCAAAATAATATTGTCAGGCAAATTGTTCCCAGCACTATACCAAATAAATAAATTTTTCCAAGTCTTATTTAGATTACAAAAACAAATTTCTTTTCGAAGGAATGCCAAGACAAATGATCAGGAGGCTAGTTAATTAAGAGACAATACCTCAGCCACATTATCATACTCACTAGTTTTTATAATAAAATATAAAAACGGGTGGTTAATGACCAAAATTGTTTCTAAATATACAGATGATTCTTAAATAACCAACAAAAGCTATCATTATAACTACGTGTACGTACAATATTACTCCAATATACAGAGGTTCACCTTATATACGGAGCCTCCATTTCCATGCAGCTCTTTATAACCAATGCGGTTGCGCCGGCGGTACATTTGGCGACGCGATCGTAGAGGCTAGGTCCACCGAACTCCCTGAAGATGAAAAGGGTGTTAGCCGCTTGGAATGTCTTCAACGTCCCGGCCGAAGCCAGCCCCGGCGGTGGCCTTCTCATGTCCTCCACACTCGGTATGGCAGCGCCGGGTGGCTTCCTCGCGGGAGCGCCATTGTAAGCCCTACAGATAGCACTCACGACGGAGACAAACAAGGCCTTGATGCCCAATCGACCCGCCACGCCCGGGACCCAGTCATGGCAGTAGTCGTAGAGGACGGCGTGCGGTCGGAGCTCGGCGAGGAGGGCCTCGATGTCCGGAGCCATCTTGTCAATGGCCAGCTTGAGGAGCTCGCCCATGGCCAACGAGCTGGCGTCCGCCGTCGACGGGCGGGACGCGGAGGAAGACGACCTCGTTGGGGTTGCCGGCGGGCGACTTGAGGGAGGCGAGGGTACGGGGGACGTTGCCCGGAGCCGAGATGAAGGTGACCTTGAAGCCGGCGGCGGCGAGCTTGTTGGATAGCTGCGCGAATGGCAAAATGTGGCCGAAGCCCAACCATGGAAACATGACGACATGGAGCAGGTTCAAGCTGCTGTCCGTCGACCCAACACGTCTGTCCTCCTCCATTTTTGGTCGCAACCAATTTTGGACTTAGTGATTGGAGAAGCAGATGATATATAGCAGTGTTGTAGTACCAAGGTTTTTATGAGTTGCCCCAATTCATAAACGTCCACAAGGACGTGAGCGGCATGTAATTGTGGTGAATAAAACCTACAGTACCCTCAACCACGGTGATTGACGGAAAGTGATAGTTAACGTATCTAAGCTGGTTGAACTTTTCATTTCGAACTTATGCACGCTTAAAAAATGGGATACAAGTATCATTGCCATCTTGATTTTATTTTGAACCATTTTTGAATATAAAATTATTTGTAACGGTCAAGCGTTTGGTAGCTGTATTGTCCAGACTAATAAATATTTTATCAAATTGGTAAGATTCTACACTGTTTCAAAATTTTAATAAATATTTTTATATATTTTATTATTGGTCCTGTTAAAATAAGTCAGTATTTTGTTGAAGGGGTAAATTATTGGGATACTGTGCAAAGAACAGAGACGGTGGTTGTATAAAATATTTATTCCATGTGATGCATACAAAGAGACGGACTATTACAACCTAACTATTTATTGATGATAAAATTCCTCCATGTGATAAATATAAAATGATGGACTATTAAACCCTTATTAGTTATTAATGATGAATAGCATGAAAAAGACAAATAAGGGTGGGGGTGAAATTGATTATGAAATTTGCAATTAATGTGGGTGTGACCTAGCGAAGAAAAAGTAAACAAAGACACTCTTAATTTTGTCTCGCACGTTCAACTTGGGGAAGAAAAACGAAAGATGTGCATGAAAGGCAGAGAAACCTCACCGTCATTTCTTTCGGTGCACACAACTCGTATCAGTGAAGAAACACATCAGTCAACAAGGGCTTTTCCCGTTGAATCGTGTTAAATTCTCACCCCCATTCCTAATTATACAAAAGAAGAAAAAAGGTGATAATATGAATGACACAAAAAATATATACTTAACGTACCAAATTTACTAGCTTCAGTTACATAATTTTACCTACACATACAATTCATATTACTATATTAGATAGCGCAAACATGTTCAAAACAACACTCTATTCAATTTCTTATTTAATAATTATTTTTTCGATGTTAACAATTAAAATGGTTCTACACGTCCATACACAAATCAAATTTCTCATAATCCAAGACATACAAACATCTACATAACTTGTACACTATTTTTAAATTTTTTGCTACTATGCATATATCACAAATACTTACATATAGATATACTATTAGGATAATTAACCATATTTATAACATAATATTCTTTCCTAAATTACTTACTCAATTGTCTTATCTATGTTCAAATAATATCTTATATGTTAATTCATATTAGGCATACAATTTATACAAATAATATGTGCCCAATACAATACCAAAATGAATTTATCAACAACTGATATGCCCTTGCACGCCCCTACAGAGATCAAGTTCACTACAATTACAAACATGCATACACCATTAATTAAAGTTAACATTCAGATTGTGCACCATTTGTGTAATTTTTCCTAATATTTAACTAAAATAATTATTCACACTTGCATATTCCATTTTCATACTCAACCATCAACAATACAATACCCCCTTTATATACCTTAAACTCCTACAATTTTATTTATATACACTTAATTTTTTTCACTATCTTTTTATAATCAAGCATATATTACATTTTCAAGGAGAACGGGTGGAAGAAAAATAGAGGGGAGAAGACGAAATCAGGAGAGTATTATAACCAACCAAAGATGACCTGCTTCATCTTCTCCACAAAGCTGGCCATGAATCTCTGATGGACCTGCTCGTCTCGGAAAACTCCATCCACTTCTTCTGGTTGGATCTCACCTCATTTTCGTCACAACGAATCGCTTCGTAGCCCCGTTTTTTACCCTTAAATTAAAAAACCCGATCTATTTATAAAAAAATTACAAAGGGGAAAAAAGCAATTACATATTGTTGATTTGCTCTTAATAAATAGTTCTTCCCGGCCTTCAAAAACTGATTGGCTCTGATTCATTGCCTATCTAAACCAATTATTGCATTTTGTTTTAACTATGGTTTAACAAATGTTGGAAGTTAATTAACATTTCAATCTTTGTCGTAAAAAGTAAAATCCAAAAAAGCATTCATACCCATTTCGAAGGCAATAAATTTGATTTTCTTTATATCAACCAAAATGATCAGGTTGCATTTGAGCCGAACCATTACATTTTTAAGTTTTCAAGTCAAAATAGTTCAAAAATAATTAAGAACTCATTAATCTGAGTGTTGGTTTTATTGGGTGTAATTTTTATACTATTTAAAAGTATTTAATCACATCTATATGCGCGAATATTAAATGTAATTTTAAAATACATCCAATATTTGAGAGTACCAATAATTGAATTAATATAAGATATTGACTAAGGGAAGAAGTTTCATTTTTATCTATATTAGTGTAGACAGTTCAAGTACAAGAAAAATTAAGAGGTTTTCTCTCAGTATTTCTCAAGACTTTAAGATCTAGAGTGTGATTATAACTGCCTCAGGAATCAGCGGCAGATGGTCTTGCCTTTGTAGTTGCTTTTGTATCATTAGTTGATTGCTCCAATTAGATTGATGTCTGCAGGATATATTAGTTAATATTAAAACTTAATGACTACTTAAAAATAGTTGGACCAATTTTCTAGGCTTAGGCAGTTACCAATTTACCATTGTATAATGTATGATGAGGAGGTGCAGAGCTACCTTCCATGTGCCAAATCATCAAAACAGTTGGTTGCTGGATTGGCTTCTTTTGTCAAATACAAGTGCTCACAAAGATGGCTCCAAGGTTTGCACATGATAACTGGTGTAATTAAATTATTTGACTGGTTATAATTTCTCCGATGAATTTGGGATATCTTGGTCTCAACCATACATCCCTATCATTTCGGCATTATTTGGCCAATATCATACTCAATCAAATCGGGGTCTGAAAAGACTGCCATTTTTTTGCAGCCCATGAGATGAAAAATAATACCGTGCACATTTCTCCTATGAATCTGCAAGCTTGAAGTTCACATCACTTCGGAGATATCCAATTCAGCTGCTCACCTATTGAATATATTTTTCCATGTCAGCCACATGGGTACTATCTTATTATTGTAGTTGGAAATTTGAGCTAAGAAGCAAGACGAGGTATTTTGCACCTCTGATCATGAGCTATTCCAGAGTTGGTCATTGATTGATGTAATGGAAGGAGAGGAGCCATGTGGGTCTTGCTTGAATTGCAGATCAGTGGAGAAGATGGCGGCCATTGAGCTTCTGGACGAGCTTTGGTTTCATCACAACTTGCTTTTTAAAGGAGTAGGAGTACTAGAAGAAGGTGGTTTTAGAAGCTGCAGAGAGATGGAGGGGAAGAACCATGAAGGGTTGACCTCCACAGCAACAGATCATGGAGCTCCAAAACAGGGATTGAGTGATGAAATCAGCAGCTTGGTGATCTCCCATCCTGATCAAGAAGATCCACACAATAAAACTGATGTACCCGGCTTGAAAGACCAGAGTCTGCAGAGAGCTCCATCGTTGCCTTCTTACACGGGAGAAGAAAAATTGAGGAAGGGAAAGAAGAACTCTGAAAAAGAGGAGCTAGTAAGCCTTTACTGCAACGTTCTTTAAGCTCTTTTGAAACCAGCCCGTCAATATCCCCCACAGAAATGATCAACAATTAAATAAGGTCAGTGATTATATATATATATATGTGTATGTATGTATGTATTGATCTATCTATAAGACAATAAATATTGTAGTGATGAGCAGTATTTGTTCATATATATGCATAGAGCTTGCGTTCAAGGCCAAATATACCAAGGGGGACACTGAGAAGAGGGATGAGTGGGGATCTAAGGCCACTGAGCCATAGCTGGAGCAAGAAAAGTTTGAGTGATTTGGAAGAGGAAGAGGTACAAGGCTTTAGGGACTTGGGGTTCACATTCAACAAGGACGACATGAGCCCAAGCTTACTGGTCATGATTCCAGGCCTGCAAGAGAAGAAGGAGGTTGATGACCAGCAGGTGAGGCGGCCATATCTCTCAGAAGCATGGGTGGTGCAGAGACCATCCCCTCCAACGCTAAATTGGGTTGAAAGAAGCTCTGATCTGGACATGAAAGAACAGCTCAGAGTGTGGGCAAGAAGTGTGGCTTCAAACTGCAATGTAGACAACGAGTAGAAAACTGATTCCACCCTGTTGATTTTGATGCAACTTCAATCAGAACAATATACTAATTAAAATTAACTTGCACAGGATGCGTGTATGATAATGTTCAATACATATGATTTGAAGATGTACATGATATTTCTTATTGATTAATTGACATTTGAGTGGAGAGTTTTTGTTAACATCAGTTGCATTTTAGTTGTATCTTCAAGCATTGTGGCAATCAGCTCTCATTGCTTACACAATTTTGTACATTTGCAATTGTCTCCCCTGATCCACCTGACCCAAATCACCCAACTTCCAACCAACTACACAGGAAATCACAAAGACAAACTTCGGATGCTAGTAATCAGATTGGTCAAGTTTCAAAAGTGTACAGTAGAACTTCACATAAAACGGACCGACAGGAGCATTGAGTCACAAAAATACAAGAGTCACCGGAAAACTCAAATTCCATTCAATATTAGATCGGAAAATGTTATTGAATTTGCAATGTGTGGAAGGAATCAAGTAATTTATCAACTTCAAAGTTTCCTGCTTAGAAATCAAGAAATGAGAACTTATCATCTACTTGAACTTGAAGGAAGTGGGGGCGGTGGTGGGAGGTCACATGCTTTGGACATAAGAGTTGACGAGCCCATTTGTTATTGGAAGCCCAATTATTGAAATAACCTGGAACGGGGTTGTTTAACGCTTATAATTTTTGTACCTAATCGCGAAAAAGAAAAACTGATGGATAAAATCAAAATTATTTGTTTGTTTTTATGTTAATTGTTTTGTTGCTTCTTCTCTATCGTTTAAGTGCAGCCTCGTCAAGCTCGCTGACCGTATTCTTTATCAAGAGCCACTAATCCCTTCACTTAGATTAATAATTTTTTCATCCACTTGAGTTCAAAACTGTCCATTATCTAACACTGATACATTTTTTTAGAAATATGTGTAAATCAGTAAATAACAAATTCGGCACTTTTGGAGATTAAAAAAATGTCAAATTTGGCGGCGGTGGGGAGGGCTGATTGATTACTCATGGGCCTGTGGCGAAGCCCACTCAATTTGAACAATATGAGGTGTCAAAATCAATGGGCTTATTTCTCATCAGGGGCCCAATTCTTTGAAGTTGACATCTCGTTTAAAGTTCCTAATCTCATGCGGTTATCGTAATTCTCAAGAAAACTTGAGTATCAAAAAATTAAAATTAAAAATTAAATACAAATCAAAAAAATATAAAAACCTAAACGGTATGAGTTTGTATAATATACGCATGTTCTGATCAACCGAAACAATAGGAAACTTATTCTATCCCTCCTTCAATCTCATTACATTAAAGCACCGGTTTATTTTTTTCATTCTCGTCGCGTTTTAGTATTTATTACATCATAGTTGATTTTATCTCCACAATAATTATATATGTCCCTTAATACTTATTTAATTTATAATAATAATAATAATAATTATTATTATTATTATTATTATTATTATTATTATTATTTATTATCATGAAAACATTGGACTATAACTCTATGTAAATTAGGAATTATACAAATATTAATAAATTTTAATATATTTATAATTATACTATCAAATTAAAATTTGTTACTTAATAATATATATTTAATTTTTTTATTTTTACATATCTGTATATTTATTTGTTTATATATTGCTATTTCTTATTGAAAAACTTAGAGTATAATTATATTCGAACTAAAAATATTTTAAAAAATGAATTATTTTTAGTTATTGAAATTAAAACTAATTTTAATATTTATAAACAACTATATTTTTTGTTAAAATCGAATAAATATTCTTTATAGTGATTTAATTTAAAAAGTTGACGGTGTTGATTCCACTTACCAACTCCATGGCATCTTTGAAGGCTTCCTCTCTCTTTGGTGTACATAAAAATTAATTAAGGTCATTAATTGTTTGTAAAACTCAATGAACATGTTGTGTTAGTGATTAACTTGGGATCAATGAAGAATTTTTTTGCCCAAATTCCATCACAGAGTTCAAATTTTGCTTGGCAAAGGATCATTCTAGACAATAATTACCCCCGCAACTTTCTTTTCTTTTCTACTAGGGTATCTATATTGATAATTATGTTGTTAATTATGACCATAGAGCCCAATTTGTATTTGATTGTAGTTTGTATCTTTGCCAACATTAATGCGACCACCCTTTCTCCTTAAATACACGAGACTATACTCAATACTATTATCTCATGGGAGAAGTATATGATACTTATAACATCATTAAATTTATAAATATAAATTTTATCAAACCCCACACATCTTGTTTAGGTAAAGGGATGGCGCGGAACTTGTTAATGACAAAACAAAATATGTATAATGAACACAATTCAATATAACATTATGAGGAAGAATTAGATAAAATTGCATTAAGCACAATAAAATTTACTAATAAATTCAGTTGGGAGTTCAACTTGTAAGTCTCAATTTAACATGAAAATACAACACCGATATATTGACTTCGAGTTTATCTCACATGTCCATATATATATTTAATATTACCTCTTAATATTCTAGTTAAAGGACTCTACATTTACTAAAAAAGATTCTTGACCACGTTAAAATTAGGTTTAGTTTCCAACATCCTCCCTTAAATCTAATTTGCTTCATTCTTGATTATCATGTCCTAATCTTCTTTGTTCTCAATGAGTTTGTTTTTTCACCTCTTCACAATGCTTTATTTGATACACTTAGATTCCTTCCCCAAACCAAATCATTCATGAATAGATGATGATGAGAGCCTCTTTGGACATCTCTCTTCTAAGTTGCCGCAATTTCCAACATCCTTCCATCGACGTGTCTCTTAATAGACATTGAAGAAAGTTTTCTTGTTCTTCTTTGCTCCAAACGCATAGAGTCACCCTCCACTAATAGAAAATCGACAGTCACTAAAGGCTATAAATCCAATCCTTGATGATATTTGCGACCGGATTTGTGATTGCCAAATCAGGTTGCAATAGGTGAGATTACTAGATAATATTTGTGATCGAAAACAAATCCGATCACAAAAGTAGCCATTGGACGTGCCTATTTCAGTTTGGTTTCTAAATTTGCGAGCGACCAACAATAGCAAAAACTTATTGCAAATTATTTTTAATTGGGTTTCTGGTCACAAATTTTGTTTCAACTATGGCTCCTAATTAGATTCTTTTCAGTCCAGAGATCTTTGCAGCAAGTCGCAAATGCTGTCACAAAGCGGATACAAACCAGTCACAACTTGGTCGTAAAATAACCTGAACATATTTAAAATAATAATTATTTTGTTCTACGACAACCAATTAAATAATAAAATATTATAAATTAATAGATATGATGACAATAAATATATATATGTAAACATAGAATAGAAATTAAATTTAAAATACAATAAAATATTTAATGTCATATGTGAAATGTAAATAAAATGTCTAATAAAAAACCCTATATCTATATCAACAGAAGGGGGAGAGTGCCACAAAGGGTATATCAAGATCATGAGGGGCTATATCATAGTGCTCAATTATAGTCCAAACTAATTTACTATAGAAAAATACTAATTTTATTACTTTAACTTATAGAATTAAATTGTCACTCAAGAGTTACGAAAATTAAAATCTCAAGTTTAGATAGAGTGTTATCACATTAATTCAATAATTAATTTACACATCTAATTTTAATCATTGAAAATAATTATTAATTTAATTATTAATTTGATCATAAATTTAAACAAATAAAATAAAATTATGCTAATAATACTATCATAATTATTATTTTAAATCTTCTATATGAACAACATTGAAATAAAATTTCAAACATAATCAAACTAATTAATTTTTTAAAAATTTCAAATACTTTATTTTCAAAATATATCCAAAATATCAATCATAATTATAAATAAACCCTAATTTTAAAAATTCAACATAACAATAAATAATAAACATTCAACGGCAATTAAAAAACAACATCAATCAATAATTTGTTTGTGACTGTACTTAGCGAACGCAAAGAGAGGTTGCAAATTTTCAGTTGCTAATTTGGTCGCTAATAAAAAAAAGGAATATTTTTTTACTCTCTTCACTATCATTGCATTAATTAACCATCTACTAAAGAGATTTGTCTTGGGACCTAAAATTAATCGGGTGGAGGTTGGGGGCAAACTCCCTTTTAAAGGTTTGAAGTGATAAAATCTACTGGTTCGCCTCATATGTGGACGTTTTATAGGCATGGACTCTTGCCATTGATTGTCGACTTCAAGCGTTGATTATGAGTCTACTCCATAATCAATCCCAATACAATTTTCCACTAATATGCCTAAAATGAAAACACAATCTCCTATATACAAATATAGGAATTCTAATAAACGACTAAATCTTAAATTTTCATTCTCAATCTTCTGTTCTAAAGCTGAGCAATTTCTTCCTCTTCTAATCAAGCATATTTTACATATTCAAGGAGAACGGGTGGAAGAAAAAATAGAGGGGAGAAGACGAAATCAGGAGAGTATTATAATCAACCAAAGATGACCTGCTTCATCTTCTCCACAAAGCTGGCCATGAATCTCTGATGCACCTGCTCGTCTCGGAAAACTCCATCCACTTCTTCTGGTTGGACCTCACCGTCTTCCCCAGCTCCTCCTCTGCAGGCCTCTTCTCCATCATCGCCTCCACCGCTTCAAACAAATCTTCCCTCCCAAAGTACCCGTCACCGTCCCCGTCCCTCCTCCTCACCTCCACCCCGGCCCCCATGTCCCTACTCACCAGCATAGCATTGATGAACTGCAGGTCACCTCTCTGGGGGAGCAGCACCAGCTGACAACCATGGATCAGACCCTCCAACAGTGAGCCATACACGCCATGGTTCAAAAAGCAGCCAACGCTCGGATGACCCAGTATGAGCTGCTGTGGCGCCCATCATCCACTCCTCAATCCCTCGGGCTGGACAATACCAATAGGCTTCCCCTCGGGTAATATATGCCCTAGAATGAATGGCATCTTTGTCATCTCCAGCCCAAGGGAGAGCTACCTTATCTGCTCCTCGAGTTGGGTCTCACTCTACAGTACTAGTATCGTTGTGGATTTTGATGAGTTGCTATTGCTTTTATATATAGAGAACGCGAGCATCTTTTAAGATTTGTATATATATATATATATAGAGAGAGAGAGAGAGAGAGCTGTTGCAGCCTGTTTGTAGCGCATTGTAGCCGCACGGCCCGTAGGCCATTGGATAAAAATCCAATGGCCCACGGGCCTCATTCCACAACCCTACCCGCCGACCGGCCTAACCCACGTCCGACCCGCCTGCCCGACGCCGCCCAACAACCCTGCCCGCCCGCCGCCTTGCGGCTAACCTGTAAAACCCACGATTCGAGTTAGGGTTTTATATTTAGAGCCGGTCGGGTCGACCGTTATTTTTTTGAGTTGAGTCAGTTTCAGGACACGTGTACCGAGCCGATGCCAGTCGCGTGTATGAGCTATGAGGGTCATGCGTACCCAAGTATATGATGATAACGTCATGAACACAACAGAACAGAATGAGTTATCAGATATATGAGAGTATGCCAGTCATTTTTTTTATTATTTTTATATATAATGGATCGTAGAATTAGTTTTAGGCCGTTTATTGCGTTAGGATGCGTTACGGGTATTTCGGGTGGGTTGATAGTCCTAGAGCATATCATTACGATGTTTGGTATTTGTTTGATTTTACGGGATTTTTCCCAATTTTTATGAATTTTTTTAGGATTTAATACGACTTAGTTATTATACTTGACTCGAGCCGGAGACGAGTCAAGTAATATTTACGAGTTTGCCACCACACACACCCCCGACCTTTTCTCCCCCACGCCCAAACCCTCGTGCCGCGCCGCCCCTGTTCGCGCGCCACCGCCGCCGCTGTCGGCGCCGCCCGGCCGTCGACCGACGCCGCCCAGCTCGGCGACGCCGTTGCCGTGCTGCCCCGACCAGGTCCGGCCCCCGTCGGACCGCCGCGACGCGAGGAAGCCACGCCGCGACGCCGCGCCCGCGTTGCGCTTCCGTCACCGATTCCGCCGCCGGCGACCAGCGCCGCCGCGATCGGTCACTCGCCTCAGCACCCTCAGCCTTCCAGCGACCTTCCCCGACCGGAACGGAGGGCATCGCCGCCCTGGCCGGCCGGATTTAGCGACCCAACGCCGCCGCTCTGTTTTAGCCGTTTTCCGGCGAGCCGCCACCTCCGTTGGCCGCGTCGACCTCGTAGATGAGTCGGGCTCGCCGAGCCGGTTCCGAGGGTACCCTACATGACCCCTATCCAGCTAGTAGATACCACCGGCAATAGTCGCCGGAAAACCACCGGAAGTCGCCGGAAAACCGCCAGCAACTGCGGAAACGCCGAAAATCGAAATTTCTGGAATTCGCCAGAATTCACCGGATCTTCCGCGGGGCTCACCCGGTGGAGCCCGATCGAGCTTCGGACGCCGAGGAGCGCCGAATTCGAGCTCCGAGACGCGCGACGGAACCCTAACCGTCGCCGATTGCCGACGACGTGAGGTATAATTACCTCCGATTTGATTATTTAAAGTTGATGATGATTGTTAGCACAACATGCTAGGATTTATGATGTGATTAATGACTAATTAGGGATGAAATGATAAGTTACATGATGAGATTAAGTGTGAATGAAGGTTCAGCGATCTAATGAGGTAGGAGTCTCAGCATGATAAGTGATCAGGACGTAACTTTGAAAAACGCAATAAAATTGGTATGACTAGGATGAGTTAGAATTATTTAAATTTATGATTATTTAACTGTTGCTGGATGTTGATGATTGAATTGTGATTGATGTTCATTGTGTTTGATGCATCATTTAGTTAGCGGGCGTTAGTATTTAGTTTTGATGTGTAGGTACGAAGTAGGAGCTCGCCGCCTAGGCGCGATGACACGTTGGAGCTTCTACCAGGTCCGTTTAGGACTCGTCTCTGATTTACTCTTTCTATTGTATGTTTAATTTATTGCCTGCAGGACGGGTTAAGTGGCGTTTTATCGGATCCCACTTAACTCGGGCCATTTAATCGAACATTTTCCGGATTAATAACCCCTCGAGGATGAGATCCCTCGAGGTTGATTTCGAAAACAAGATCCACCAAAAGTTGCCTTCGGGCCTATTATATAACTCCCTACCCAAGCCTATATATATATATATAGTTTTCGCATTTCTGTGAGACGAGAGATGGAGAAATCGACTGCACGTACCATGCAGAGGATGCCGTGACAGTCAAAGCGGGCTCTGGATTAGTGCCAGCGGACTGTTCCATTCCCGAGGGATCCTGACAACTCCGCGTTTGAGTTCCTCACACCCGGAGAACGTGGAGGTTTACGGGTACTGTTTAGTACAGCGCATGTCCGGACTTGTGGTTCAAAGGGTACTAAAGGCGACTGCCTGAGAGTACTCGGCCTTCGTGCTCAAGGCCAGGAGAAATATGGAGGTAAGGAGAGGGCTTAGGATAAAGTTTCACGAGAAGTACTGAAAAAGAAGTGCTGAGAGTAGCACAGTACCAGCAGCAGTAAGTTCGGGATGCTACCGGGTCTGCAGCCCAGTGGCTCCTCAGTAGTGCCCTTCAGAGTGTTCACGTGGAGTATATGATGATTTCGTTCATATGAGAGTTTGCTCTCATAACCAGTTTGTTATAGTTATTTTCTTTTCGGACCAGTAACGCTTGTTACTGACGTTTTTCCTATATATATGTAGGTGATAAGCACGAGATGGATGGGCCAGCCAGGACGGAGGAGCAATAAGGTCTTCTGCACACACACATTGGGTGATTGAATGTTTAATGTTTTTTTATGATATTATTTCATAAACATGCTATGAGTAAATGTTTGAGGCATGACAATGAGATGAAATGAAATGATCAGAGTAGCGCAGTAAAAGTATGATGGGTTGAAACCCAAGCTTCAGAATGAGTGTATAGTAGATTAGATTCTGTGTGAATGAAATTGTTTGATAGTTGGTTACATATATTTTTATATGTATATTTGACAGGGTGGCCCCTAATTACATTTTTAGGGGAAATTCCGTCCGTTATATTTCAAAACTTTATTTAATTTTTATCGGGATTGTTTGGTGTGTACTCTGACTTGCATGTCATTCATGTAGTACCATGTTAGGTTTGTGTATTTATCCATGCATTGCGAGTTGTATCTTCATCTTAAGACGCCGAGATTGGATCCGCACGAGTTAGGTTCGGGTTAGTCGACCTAACCGGGGCCTGTAACATGCCGGTTTGGTTCACGAGTGTGAACCGGATTTGGGGTGTTACACAACCACCCCCGTCGTGGCTCCTGGGGCAAGCTCCGACCGTCCGACCCCACTCGCCGCCCTGCGATCGACCCCCCCCCTCCGTGGCTTCCCCGGACAACACCGCCCGCTCGACCCAGCCGCCTCCCTGCAACTTACCCCTCCCCCCCCCCCACCGAGGCTTCCATAGCAAGCGTCGCCCGTGGCCCCGCACCCGGCCCCCCACCGCGACCGACCACCCCACCACAGCTCGCCGGCCCGCCCCAAGCCGCAGCGACCCCCCCGCCCGCCCCCCCGTCGTGGCCCCCAAGCCGCCCGCCCCTCCGACCCGGCCCCCAAGCTCGCCGGCCCTCCGGGCGGCTTGGGGGACCACGAGCGGGGTCGTCGCGCGCTTGGGGCGGGCCAGCTAGCTGCGGTGGGGTGGTGGGTTGGTCGGTCACGGTGGGGGCCGGGCGCAAGGCCGCGGGCGAGCGCTTGCCAGGGAAGCCGCGGCAAGGGGGTCGGTCACAGGGCGGCGGCGGGGTCGAGCCGGCGGCGCTGTCGGGCAGGTGGTGTCGGACGGGCAGCGGGTTTGGGCACGCGGGCAGTCAGACAAGGTTAGGCAAGTCGGACAGGTGGGTGTGGACTTGAGGGGCCCGTAGGCCGTTGGATTTTCATCCAACGGCCCATGGGCTGTGCACTGCAATGCACCGTAAAAATGATGTTGCAAGTATTTTTGTATATATATATATATATATAAAGAGAAAATAATTTATTTTTTAAATAAATTCGGAATGCATCTGCACACAATAAATTTATCATAATGACCATAGCAAATAGAGAAGAAACCATAGAAGTTTATAAAAAAGATTCCATTCAAATTACTGACGTATAAATGTTTGCATAGTTTTTAAAAAAATTTCCAAACTGTTTGCATAGTGTTAGGTGAGGGAATTGTAAGTTACTTTTTCGAGCCCCCTGTTTTTACTTCGACTCTTTATCAGGAAAAAGTTTTAATGAGCTCCCAAATCAAGGCCAGTTGCACAGTTTTGGGTTCATAACGAAGACTGGCGTTTCTCTTTTGGATTCCTTGAACAGTTTGTCGTTAACAATACAATAGCTCAAAAACAAAACGACCAACTTAGCTATTAACAATATTTTAACATCATCTATTCAAAGGAAAGAACACAATCCAATAAATGACATAACAATCCGCACAACAAACACCAAGGAAACCCCATGAACTCCAAGAGCAACATGAGCAGAACTGGATGAGTCAGAGTTGGAATTAGGAGCAGACACCGGCTCAAGGACAAGCACTTTTATGATCATCTTCTGTCCTCTCTGGCAATGCCCAGTTGCACCGCTGATGAAGTAGTACTTCCCTGGTTGGTTGAGCTCCACAGTGAACTTGCCGGTGTTGGAGAAGAGGACTGGATGGTTGGATTTGCATTGCTTGTAGTCCTTCTCATTCACCACCATCACCGAATCCTTCTCGTACTTGAAAGCTACACGAGATTGCATATACTTAAAAACTAGCCGAAGGAATTCGAAATAGATATGGGCACACAAGAAGACAATCACATTGTTGAAACGAATGAAATGAAACACGGAAATGATATGAAGAGTAACAATGCTTACTAATGGTGTCGCCTACGATGAATCGGTTCTTGGAGGCCCAGATGTTGTAGAACCTGGAGTTGTTTGCATTAGGGACGACCCAGCCGCTGGTGCCACCGACGTCTAAGTCTATGGCGGAAGCAGGTATGAAGTTGGCAGAGGCCAAGACCGCCATGAAGAGGAAGTTGTATGAAACAGAGGGAAGAGAAGCCATTGCTGGTTTCTATGCAAGTATGGTGGTGATCAATCACAAGTGCTATATTGCACGTAGAATGTTATTGATTATTACAGGGAAGATTGAAATGGTGGGTAGGACTTAAAAAGACGATAGAGGCGGCAAGAGTATAGCAGTTATTAACACGGAGTTGAGGATTGAGTTATGGGGGATCATGGGTACAACGGTTGCAAGCAGAAAACAAGCAGAAAATTGGCTAAGAAAGAATGGGCAATACGTGAGTGGACTTCGCTTTTGTTTACTGCTTGACAAAATTGCATAAATCATATGCGGATGTGTCTAAAATTCAGATGCTTGTATATTTACATTGCATTTGGAATTTGGTTTTTTGTATTTGAGCAAAAAAATAAAAAAAACACATTTGACATGATTCTTAATCTTGCTTAATTTAACAAATATAATTTCATTGACTTCTCGTGAAGAGTATTTGATGATCATTATATCTAGAGTATTTTTACAAATATTTTGGAGAACATGATGAAGTATAATTTTAGAAAAGAAACTACTTTAAAATTTTAATATTTATCAAAAATATCTCTAAGAAATATTATTAATAAATTTACCGACTCTAATTGGTCAGGCTAGGGAGGCCATTCATGTTGGGCATTTAGTGTCTAATTTTTAATGCATTTCTTGGGGGCACAATTAAGAGGCGCAAGTAAAATTTTTGATTAAATTATGGATCGTGAATCATGATTGAATATCTATCTACTACGTGATGGATTTTTTTTTTTTTGCTATCGATGTATTTTGGCTTTTTTCTCTGTACGACGTTAATTATAACCCTATAAATCTTTTTATTTTTCTTCTACTCGCCCAAAACTTTTCCCTTTTGTGTCTTCCTTACACAAAAGTCTCTCTACCATTTTTTCCCACTTGCTTAAATTCCTCACTTTTGTATTTTACTACTCGTTCAAAACTTTATATTAACTAATATTTATATTTAATTATTTAAAACATGTGTTTTAATTAAGTAAATATTTTAAACACATATTTCTAACTAATTAAATATTCGTATTTAAAATTTTCTTCATATAATTTTTGTTTTTAATAATTTCAAACTGATTTAAATGAGCAATATATTTTTAAATATATTTGTAAAATTGCGCTTACAATTAAATATTCACTTATATTTACATTTTAAATACCTTTATATTTCTTCATATATTACTAAATAAATTAAAATATATTGCATATTGGACATAATATTTAGCTATAATCTTGGTGATTAAAAGTTAAGGGCCACTCGGAAGTTTGAATATTATTTGTGTAAGAAAATTTACATATATAATATAAATATTTATCTTTCACCTTGACAAGATGATTTTCGTTACGAATTTTTAACTAAGAATTTGTAAATATTTTTTATTAAGTTTTTAAGTTGTGAAATTATTATATATTTATTTATCAATTTATTTAAAATTATTTTCTATATTTTTAAATATTATTTATTTTTAAATAAAATTTTAAAAAGTTAGTGTGACATTGTGTGTCTAAGCTAGTGTGTGTGTCTATATATATATATATATAGGGAAGCGCTACAGTGCACTGCCTCGTGTGGGCCGTTGGATCTTGATCCGACGGCCCACAATCAAACCACCCACCCACCCTTTTGGACCCGTTTGCCGGCCCGCCAGACCCGCCCGACCCGTCCGATCCGCCCGCCCGCCGCCCGCCGCCCGCCCAACGCCCTGCCCAACGCCCGCCCGCCCGCCGCCCTGCCCAACGCCCGCAGCCCGCCCGCCGCCCGCCCGCCGCCCGCCCGACGCCGCCCAACGCCGCCCGACACCCCTGCCCAACGCCCAACGCGCCGCCAGCCCGACGCCGCCCAACGCCGCCCGATGCCCTGCCCAACGCCGCCCGACGCCCTGCCCAACGCTCGCCCACCCGCCGCCCTGCCCAACGCCGCCGCCCGCCGCCTTGCGACCGACCCCCTCTGCCGTGGCTCCCCCGAACAGCACCGCCGCCCGACCCCGCCCACCGCCATGCGGTGCTGTTCGGGGGAGCCACGGCAGGGGGGTCGGTCGCAAGGCGGCGGGCGGGCAGCGGCGTTGGGCAAGGCGGCGGGCTGGCGGGCTTGGGCGTCGGGCGGCGGCGGGCGGGTGTCGGGCGTTGGACGGGCGGCGGGCGGCGGCGTTGGGCGTGGGCGGGCGTCGGCGGCGTTGGGCGGAGTCGGGCGGCGTAGGCGGCGTCGGGCGGCGTTGGGCGTCGAGCGGCGTCGAGCGGCGTCGGGCGGCGTCGGCTGCGTCGGGCGGGCGGCGGGCGGGCGGATCGGACGGGTTGGACGGGTCTGGCGGGCCGGCAAACGGGTCCAGATGGGATGGGTGGGTGGTTTGATTGTGGGCCGTCGGATCTTGATCCGATGGCCCACGCGAATAAGCTGCCAATGGGCTGCATTTTGATGCAGCCCATGGTAGTATTTTCCTCTATATATATATATATATATATATATATATATATATATATATATAATTATGAGCGTATATTTGGGCAATGTGTGTTAAGGGGCCCATTTACAATGGATATTGATCAAGTTATTCCTTTGCGTCACAGCGAATCGCTTCAAAGCCCGTTTTTTTCCTCTTAAATAAAAAAACCCTGTTTTGTTTATAAAAAAATTATAAAAGGGAAAAAAGCAATTACATATCGTTGATTAGCTCTTAATAAATAGTTCCTCCCAGCCTTCAAAAACTGATTGGCTCTGATTCATTGCCTATCTAAACCAATTATTGCATTTTGTTTCAACTATGGTTTAACAAATCTTGGAAGTTAATTAACATTTCAATCTTTGTCGCAAAAAAGTAAAATCCAAAAAAAGCATTCATACCCATTTCGAAGGCAAAAAATTTAATTTTCTATATATCAACCAAAATGATCAGGTTGCATTTGAGCCGAACCATTACATTTTTAAGTTTGCACATCAATATAGTTAAAAAATAATTAAAAACTCATTAATTTGAGTGTTGGTTTAATTGGGTGTAATTTTTATACTATTTAAAAGTATTTAATCACATCTATATGCGCGAATATTAAATGTAATTTTAAAATACATCCAATATTTGAGAGTACCAATAATTGAATTAATATAAGATATTGACTAAGGGAAGAAGTCTCATTTTTATCTATATTATGTAGAGTTCAAGTACAAGAAAAATTAAGAGGTTTTCTCACAGTATTTCTCAAGACTTTAAGATTTAGGTTGTGATTATAAGTGCCTCAGGAACCAGCAGCAGATGCTCTTGCCTTTGTAGTTGCTTTTGAATCATTAGTTGATTGCTCCAATTAGATTGATACCTGCATGATATATTAGTTAATATTTAAAACTTAATGACTACTTAAAAATAGTTGGACCAATTTTCTAGGCTCAAGCATGGTTGCATGAATCGGAATCGGAATCGGAATCGGAATCGGTTTTTCAGGGAGTCAGAATCGGAATCGGAATCGGTCTGAATCGGCCAAGAATCGGTTCAGTTGAATCGGTCCAAATTAGTTTAATCGGTCATATATAATAATTTGACAATTCATAATATATATATATTAAGATTAGGTGTTGATGTTATTTTGATATTATTCTGTGTATTATAGTTTACGATATTTTTAAATATTTTTTAAGATTTTTTTAAAATTATTTAGAATTAATTATTATTTTTAACTCGAGTTAGACTCGTGTTAACTTTTAATTACGAGAATACCACCCTCCGCTCTTTACCCCCCGCCGCCGCTGGCAGCCCGGTCGTCGACGAGTCTCGCGGCGGCAATGTCGGAGGATATCAGCAGCCCGGTCGGACGAACAATCGGTGGCCCGGAGTCGGTGGCGATTCGTGCGTCACAGTCCGATTCGGTCAAGCCACACGTCGGCGGCGACATTGCGAGGTCGGCGGCGAGGTCGGTAGCCCGGTCGGCGGCGAGCCCGGAGGCAGGGACGCACGGCGAAGGGCAGAAGCGGGGTGGCGGCGGGCGGACGAGCGGCGGCGGTGTGGGGGGAGCGGGTTTAATTTTAGGTTTTTAAAATCCAAATTACCATTTTACCCGTGCTTAAATAATTTAAGAAAAATCATACCTATGGTATTTTAGTAATTTCCTTTAAAAAAACCCATTCTAATTTATATCGGCCGATTCTGATTCCGAGTTAAATCGACCGGAATCGAACGAAACCAGGCTATTCGGGGCCGACCGATTCGGCCCCGAAATCGGATCGACGCGATGCCGATCCGATTTAAATCGGTCAATTCCGCACGGAATCGGCCGATTCGTGCAACCCGGGGCTCAAGCAGTTACCAATTTACCATTGTATACCATTGTATAATGTATGATGAGGAGGTGCAGCTACCTTCTAGGGGTGCTAATTGAGCGAGCGAGCCGAGCTCAACATGTATTCGAACTCGGCTCGAATAGTTTGAAACTCGAACGAACTTGACTCGAGATCGAACGAGTTTTGGACATACATGCTCGAGTTCAACTGAAATATCTTTTATGTGTTCAAGCTCGACTCGAGCTCGAATATATTTAAACTGGCTCGAAACCAGCTCGATTAAAAGTCAAAAGTACCTCACTTAAATAAAAAAATGAGGCATGTGGTTTGAACCCACAACCTTGAAGTTATCAAGGTGAATACTTACCATCTCAACTATCTTGCTTCTTTGTTATTATATTTCATGTATATAAAATATAATATAAAGACTATATTATTATATTATTTTATCGAATCGAGTTCGAGTCGAACTACGAGTTGAGTTGAACATGACCTTGCTCAAGCTCGGCTTGTAAGATTCGAGTTCGAGTCGAACATTTAAATGTCGAGTTTCGAGTCGAGTCAAGCCGAGCCGAACGCAAAATGCTCACGAGCTGGCTCAGCTCAATTAGCAACCCTACTACCTTCCATGTGCCAAATCATCTAAGCAGTTGTAGCTGGATTGGCTTCTTTTGTCAAATACAAGTACTCACACAGATGGCTCCAAGGTTTGCACATTTGCAATTGTCTCCCCTGATCCACCTGACCCAAATCACCCAACTTCCAGCCAACAACACAGGATATCACAAAGACAAACTTTGGATGCTAGTAATCAGATTGGTCAACTTTCAAAAGTGTACAGTAAAATTTCACATAAAAGGACCGACAGGAGCATTGAGAGTCACAAAAATACAAGATTCACAGGAAAGCTCAAATTCGATTCAAGATTAGATCGGAAAATGTTATTAAATTTGCAATGTGTGGAATTAAGTAATTTATCAACTTCAAAGTTTCCTGCTTAGAAATCAAGAAATGAGAACTTATCATCTACTTGAACTTGAAGGAAGTGGGGGGCGGTGGTGGAAGGTTTGATAATTTATGGGCCTCCGACCAAGCCCACATGCTTTGGACAAAAGAGTTGACGAGCCCATTTGTTATTGGAAGCCCAATTATTTGAATAACCTTGAACGGGGTTGTTTAACGCTTATAATTTTTGTACCCAATCGCGAAAAAGAAAAATTGATGGATAAAATCAAAATTATTTGTTTGTTTTTATGTTAATTGTTTTGTTGCTTCTTCTCTATCGTTTGCATGCACCGTCGTGAAGCTCACTGACCGTATTCTTTATCAAGAGCCACTAATCCCTTCACTTAGATTAACAATTTTTTTCACCCACTTGAGTTCAACACTGACCATTATAAACACTGAAAAAAAATTAGAAAAATGTACCTCGTTTGGAGCTCCTAATCTCATGCAGTTGCGGGTGTGTTTGTGTTGCTGAATAAAATTTTAACCACTTTGCTTAGGCGCATTCCCTTAATTATAACGAGTAGATGATTTTGGGCTAAAAGAAATAGTCTACTTAAAACAATTTTTACGATTTATAAGCAGATAAACATGAAATTGAGATTAAATTACTAATATCTTGATGATAATTATCAACGTGGAAAACCAAAAAATTCAAATAATTTATGCATTTTAAACGAATATTTTTACATGAAAGAAAAATTAAATTGATAATGATTTTTATTTTAAAAAGAATAATTAAATATATAACTAGTGTCCCTCAATTTGTATAATGCAATCTTACATGCATTATTAATAATTTTTTAAATCGCTAGATTCGTTCACATTACGTACATCCTGTTTTTGTTTAGTTCTCGCTGCTCTGTTGTTTACGTCTATTCGCGCCATCGTCCATGCCCTTTCTCTTTAATTCCATGTGGGCATCCTTAAAAAAGGGGTGGGGTGTGTTGTAATGAGCTACTTCGTTTAGTTTAATGTGAGTAATTGAGTGGTTTTGGTTGTCATTTGGTGTAAAATGGTCTCCTTTCTTTCAACCATTTTTATTAGATACCAGTTTATTCAACTATATATATGTCGACTAACTAAAAATAACGAGCTGGTTTCACTTTGGATACATCATACACCTCAAGCAAAACGTAGCCAACATAAGGTTGAAGAGGGGAAGCATTACAAATTCTGCGGAGAATTGTTTGTGCCCCAATTAACGGCACAACGTTTATAGTCATGGGCATTGCTGGTTTGCCCCTTCATAATTATGAACTCTCACTGGTCACTAGCAGTACCAACTGCATCTTTGTAAACTTAATTCGTTCATTACTTCGCACCTAACCCTGCTCTTTATATGCCAAAATGCCTCAGAAAAAAATGCCAATTTATCACCCAGGTATCATGGTGCCGGCAAAAGAAGCAATGGAGTGAGCAAATGCCCACTTTTGATCTTTAGTATTTGTGTAGAAGCTTGCAGTTGTTAAGGTCATGAATACATGAAGTCACACTGCACTCGGCCAGGCTTATCGCTTCTGTCCTACTCAAGGAATCTTCACAACTGATTTTGACGCCGTTCCAATTTGGAACAATTCACACAGCTCAATATAGAACCAAAAAATAAAAAACAGATGAGGCACAAGAGGATTGAGATCACAATTTTTTTCTTTTTCCTTTTTCCATGATTATCTCCGTCAGAAACTAAACAAAGCAATAGCAAACAAAATGGGATGGGACTGCCATCCTTATAAACTGCCAAATACTGCCTGCCATCAGGACCCAAAATGGCTTTTCACCAAAAGATTTAAAGATAAAGGCAAGAAATATTACAGTTCAACAATGAGTGTATATAATTCATTCATGATGTTATTATGAACAGGACAGCCCAACAAAGTATACACATGGCAGGCAACTTGGTGCACTCTTTTAGCCTTTTTTTTCCACAGCTTTTTTATTAACTTTGCAATATTCAACTCGCCACTTTAAAAAATATAAAGGTATTGGTCGCTTCCCATGACATAAAAGCAGACACGTAGAGCTATACAATCATGGCTGTTATTTTGGTGACCGATCTGTGATCTCTACCATATGAGGAGGAATGTGACAAATTCCAGAAGGCACAGGTATGAAGATGCCAGGTTCGGACGGGTAGCTAAGTTGTTTATTCATCACGACTTTTGTCGGCTTGAGGCCTCAATTTAATACAACAGAATGAAAATGATGAGAATGCAATCCTCGAATCTTCCATCAACAAAAATGTAATCCAAACAGGGGAATTTTTTTGTAGAACTTCCACAAAATCACCCGATCATTTTCAATTATTGTAAACTATCTACAAAAAGAATGGTTCCTGTATGCATCAACAGTTACAATTGCAATTACAAGCACAAAAAATCAAAGAAAAACATAAGTCTATAACGAGGGGGAAATAAACGGTTCAACTATCTGAAATTATGTTGTATGTTTCTATCTTAATGAGTAAGTTGCATTCTGTTGCCATGGAAGAGCTTGACCTACAGGGTCCATGAATGCCTGCAACACCCAATCTCGTAAACTGGTATCTGTTACTTCACAGAATCGACTAGGCCAATCAGGCGGTTGAATCGCCCTCGTCCCCAGCCCCGGCGCTCGATCTTTCGACCCTTCGTTCTCATTCTCCTGCCAATCGGCAACATAAGTCGCAACTCTTCTGTAAAATTTCTCCTTGAACACCTCCCACACCTGATACTTGTAATGGTTGATCACCATTGCTCCTCTATCCATATTGACATAGTCATATCCCAGCCTCAGATGAAAATGGTGCACCACATTCACCAATGTGGAATTGAGAGCTAATGGCCTCACTATCGACTTGTGGCGCTCAGGCGCCACCATCCGGCAAGTGTAGCCGGCCATGACACCTTCGACTGGAGCTCGATCCAAACCGGATGGACCAAAGGTCAGGCAGGAAGTTCTCAGCTCACCCACCCATGGAGAAGAATCAGAATAGTTCCTTAGGATATTTGGCAATGTATGGCTTGATGGAAGGTAAAGGAACTCATCAACATCAATGAATCCAACCCAATCACACGAACCTCTAGCTTGCAATGCACAATGAGCAAAACCAGCTTCCTGTGTCTTGATCCATGGCCAGACGTGGCGGCTTATCTCAAAACCATAACCATCACCTCTCAACAACTCAATAACACTCTCCAAGTCGTCATTGCTATTGTTATCATAGATGAACCATTTCTCCACCCCAATTCTACGATGGTAAACAATCCATTCCTTCAAGAACCTGGCCTGATTCCTCAACATGGTGCACACACACATAGTGAACCTCTTCCCGCCGGCAGCCGGAGCTACGACTCCGGCGAGGCGGGCGGCGGAATCGAAGATACCCCTACCCTTCACATTGACAGACACTTTGAGCGAGCGAAACAGCTGCGGCTGCTTCAACAGCACCGCCGGCGTGCGGCACCGGACAATCTCCTGGGCGACGGAGATGGCCGGGCCGCGGCGAAACCGGTGGCCGGGGGTGAAGCTGTGACCATACACGCACTCGAACCTCCTCGGCTCGGCGAGCTTCTCAGGCCGCAAGTTCAAGCCCTTGACGAAGACGACGGTGGTGTTGTCGTGCCCGCCGTCAATGAAGGCCTTGTAGGCGACCGAGTGCCAGCTCTGTCGGAATGGCACCGGGGAAGGTCGCCGCGGACGGAGACGCCCGTGTGCGCGCCGTGGGATGGGGGAGCGGGCAGCGGACGATCTCGGTGTGGGGCTCCAGCCCAAGCTCAGAGGAGACGGGAGGGAGGCGGAGATGGTCTTCGCGGCGGCCATAAAAATCGCAATGGAGGAGGTGGGGTGAGGTGGGGATGGAGGTGAACCGCGGCGGGTAGGTGATGGACACCAGGACCTGGTCGGGGAAGACGACGGCGTCCTGCGTCGCGGTTCGGAAGGGGCGCATTGTGAACACTCGCCGCCGGCCGTAGTACTCCAACCTCGGATCGCCACCGCCGACGCCGGCGGCGGCGTAGAGGGCCGCGCCGGAGTTTCTCCAAGACGGCAGTAAGATTGGCCGGAATGACACTGTACATTACCACGAAAAAAAACAAAGAAATCAAATTTTTTGTATGCATCGAATACCGAATTCGATTGCAGATTTGAGCAAATCTGCATCTTTTGTTATGAATTTGAGCGAATGAAACGAATCGGGTTGATTAAATGCTAAGCTTAGCATTGGATCAAATGATGATCCAATGGTAATCTATACCACAGACAATCTACACAAGCAGCTCGAATCAACGATGAAAACGCAAGAAAAATTCATACTTTTGAAGACGCAAACCAGTAAGTTATATACCATCCAGACAACCAGAAAAAAATAAACAAAACGCTCTAATCTTTGCCAAAAAGAGACGAATCTGTAGCCTCTCCGCAGACAAACAACGACCAAATTGAATCAAATTATCGAAGAGAGAACCAGATCGAGGGCCGCCGGACAAACCTCCGAAGAGCCGGAAAGCGGAGAAGGTGAGGGCAGAGAAGAGGGAGCAGAAGAGGACGACGGCGAAGGTGCAGAAGAAGAAGCCGCCCCGGGCGCCGAGATCCCGCCGCCGCCGATCCCTCATCGCCGCCGCCGTCACCGGAGTCCTCACCGGAGACTAGCCGGAGCCGCCGGCGGGTACGGATGCATGGGCCGCCGGAGCCGACAGAGAGAGAGAGAGTGTGGAGGCGAAACAACGCTAATCCTTTTTATTATTATAATGTATTTTTTTATATTCGGGGAATATTAGGGGCGGGTATTAACAGTTAATTAATTAATTAAGAGTTTAATATTAATTGATTATCAATTACCCTTGTTTATAAGAGCCAATAATTATCTATTGCAAACGAAGTTTTGTGGCTTGTTTAATATTAATGACGGGCCAATTTTTAAACCAGAGAATATTTTGGGGCTGATTAGCCGGTTTTGGACCACCCTTGAACACTTAATAACCTAGGCAAAGTTAACTAGCTCTATCTTAATTTGATTATAACTCTAATTAGACCAGTCACCACCTAATAATATACATTATACTCCGAATCGATTATAAGCTTAGAGATTCAAGTTACTTGTAAGGGCACTTGTCCCCAAAGGGGGATCTCTTGACGATGTAATTATATTTATCTTTTGTGTTATTTCTTCTTCTTATTCTTTTTAAAAGCAAAAGGATAAAATATAAACCAGAAACTCAAATTTCTTACGAACACAGCCAAGTTGTTGGACCGTAATTAAGTTGCATCAACAGAGCCCTAACTACAAGGTTATGGTAGCAGGAACCACGTTATATTTGCATGATTCTTTTTACAGAATAATAAAACCAGAAGTTCCACCACTGCCAAAATACAACTATTTAACGTGTACACATCACCTTGAAACGCCTTGACTATATATGGATAGAAGCGATTTTCTCAGTCAAAAAAGCCTTACAAATGGCAACTAGATCCGACTCTTGGGCTGAGTTATTGCACCAAAGTCTGTAAAATCCAAAGAAACGATGTTCATGTTTTGTGTTATTTATTTAAACATTGATTTTCTTTAGATCGGGTTTGTTGTATAGTTATGTTTTTGAAGGCAGGTGGCTTGTTATCACTCGGTACTAAACCTTGTTACTCGAGCTAAAAGAAGTATATATTATGTATAGGACTGCTACTAGACCTTGTTAATTTTGTGTATTTCTGTTTTATTTGACCTGCTGGTATTGCATTTGAGTAACCATTACCAACAATGTTGTTGAATGTGAATTCAACGGTCTAAACTCTTTACCTAAACAATACAAAGGACTATCATTATCCTTTTGCAAATAATTGTCGGATATTAACAATTTCAACCGTGATCTTACACAACTCCAAAAACATTTGCCCCAACCAAACTTCTATAAAAACAGATATATATATATATATATATATATATATATATATATGGGATATTGAGGTAGAAAACAAGGATTTTAATTTATAAATTTATCGGAGCCGTTGGATTACTACCATTTTGATTTTATGCAACAGGGGTGACTCGTGGGACCCGGAGGAAGCCGTTTGGGTGGGGCCGGGCCAAACTCGAATGTCAGATGGTTCACAAAATGTGGGAGAATGGCGGGTCACGGGCCAACCAAGTGGCACGGGTTGGGTCATGGGCTGCGCGTCAAAATTGGAAAAAAGCCTAACCCCTAGGGTGCGGGTCCACCATGGCATGCCATTTGCCCGTTATTTTGGCCCAAAATTGATTTCCACGGCCACACCATTTCCGTGGTACTGAGGCGGTTAGGTCTACGGCGAGGTCGAATTTGGCCGGGGCTATGTTCGACCGAACCCTTATATAGGGGTTTTTTTTTTTATTTTTACTTTTGAAAAGAGACCCAAATTAAATTTTTGGGTTGGACAAATTTTCTACCCGGGCTCACCCAATCTGCCCTTATATATATATATATCACTATTTTTTTAAATAAAAAAAGTAACGAGAAAAATACAATTTGCATGTACGTCCATTTTTTTCCCAACGGATACATCTACTTATTTGTATTATTAGGTAAATTTGGTTCTGCAGGTATTATAAGACAAAAAAATTCATTTTGATCTCAATTATTGTATGGTTGTAATATATTTTTACCTGTCCATGGTTCGCTTTTGACCGAAATAGATGATTTTGCTTAATCCATTTGAAATAGGAAAATGTAGGTAAAGGGTGTTGTTTGATTTTGATTAATTACTGGGATAGGCGATATCGTTATTGTGGCAAAAAAAGCACTTCACGTGTTAGTAAAATGCACACAAAGATGTTTCTTATTCCTGACTATTATACCATACGTGTATATTTAGTGTTGTAGTTCAACTTGATTAGCTAAAATTATTTACTTAGGGCCCGTTTGATTGGCATGAAAATAATGTAAATAAAAAGATTAATTTATAGGACATAGAAATATAATGTTTTGAAAGATTTCTGTTAGATAGAAAAATATAAAATGAAGATGAAGTATTTCTTTCCATGTTTGTCTCAAAACATTTTCCTCAATTTCTTATATTTTTTATAAGAAATATTATTTTGCAAAATTTATACATAAGTTTATTTTAATTGAAAATAAAATTTCTTTTGACTAAATTTTTAAACAACCAAATCCAAATAAATTTTTTATCCTCAAATTTTAATTTTTTTCATGCAATTTCCAAACATACCCTTTATTAAATTTCTTTATTTGTTTTCATTCTCTCCCCCTCCTATGGTACACTCAAAAAATAGGCCGATTTCAGAGCTTTTGGTTCAATTTCTCGTGGAATGAAATTCTCGTGAAGTTAAAGGGATGGACCCCTGGACACTACAGGGATAAACACTCCCTTTAACCTTAATTCAGATGGATTAGATATCTCTCATAAATACTCGTAGGAAGATGCGGCGATTTATTCCAGTGAATCCTTAATAAAAAATACACACTATTCCTTCTTTTCTATCAAATCGATCATAACCACTACTAACATTCTACAAAATCGTGGATCACAAATAGGAATTAATAAACAAACCAGCAATTCTATAGAAAGGCATGACAATCACTTGGGGGAAAAAATCGTTTATTTTAGATGATATTTTAAGAACCAATCATTTTAAATTATTCACACGGTAAATAAATGATTATTTTGGATGATATTTTATTTTATCATGTAAATGTCTTTCAACTTACAAATGTTTTTTTTAATTTCAGCCTCAAAAGAAATATTCAAAAGTGTAAAAAAAAAAAAAGTTGAAAGCATATGAGATTGTCTTTTTATACTCATTTTTGTAAAGACGCTTATAGGCTGTAACCACAAAAACGTAAAGCCAATCATCATTAATAATAATCGGGTACCCAATTCACCCAAACTATGCCTAATTTATCGGTAATAATAATGCACCATGAGATTTGGTCCAGTTGAGACATCGATTATAATTGTTAACGTGTATGTGCGGTATAAACGCCAAAATTCATGCTTCTCGTTTCTTTCAAGCTGTCAAGTTGTGATAAGCAATTGAAGCAATTGATATGGACCAAAACCCGAAAATTGAAGTAAACTAAAAAAGCATATATAGGGATGATCAAACAACCTTCAATTCTGCCACCTAACATCACCGTTCAATTGTGATTGATTCGACCATATTAAATTATCAAACGGTTGTTCAATTATTATTCGATTCGAAGTTTGATCATAAACTCAACTTACAAAAAAAATGTACATTTTATTTTAGGAATCATGTTTAATGACAATTTGTTGTAAAAGCAAAGCATGAATCCCATGGACCACGTTGATGCCATGCAATCCACGTGTCGGACAACGGTTCCGACCACTTTGCAAAGGAATCTTGTCTCAATGAATCCAATCTATCTATCAAATCTAGAGTGCACTCGGACAGTATTCCGGGTTCAAACAGTTTCCCACCTATGACATGCCGGCGCTTCAATTTGATGAGCTCAATCAGAAGCTCTCAGATGTGTTCAAGCCATGGCAGCGGTCCCTGCATTTCTGGGTGCGAGCTGCCGACGTCTACATCGGTTACAAGGTAATTTTAGCTCTGATGTTATTATAGGATGAAATTTGTGTGGTTTTGTTATGTATATGTGAATGATTTGCGTGTGGTTGGGGGAGGCAGGTTTGTCAGGGTCGGGTGTGGCTTGTGAAGAGCGTTGATAAGCAGGAGGCGATGTGGGAAGCACAGCATGAGCTAGCGGCTTAGAAGGTTTATTTTTTGTGCTCAGAACTTGGTGGGTTTTTTCTTAAGGTGCTTGTACCCTTTGTTTCTTCTAATGATGATACTGTTGTTGTTGTTATTGATTCGCGGTCGAAAGGACCCGATAAACCTGCAACTTTTTGCTTATGCCAATTTGTTTTCTCCTGCCCTTGATGTTATCATATATAATTTGAATTGCTTCCTTGAGTTTGATGTTGAGATTATGGCCACTATGGTGAAATATATGCCGTTCGTCTGAGTGGGATCTATAGAGAAGGGAAAGGCTTGAGGGATTTAACTTTCAAAGTTTGCTGTGAAATGGAACCCTAAAATATGGAATTGAAATGGTTTACAACGGTGGCGTCATTCTTAAGAAGTTATTATGAAACAAGAGTAGAAAATAGATAGTTCGTTTATGTCTCCATTTTGATTTTGCCATAAATTAATGCTTTCCTGATCATACATTGGTGGATGAAATTATGAAAGTGCGCCTTTTTATTTTGGTTCATCAGTCCTTATGTTTATGCTCTACTGATAATTGTATGCTGGTGAATGATATTGTGCTGAATATTTTATTTTGTTTATTCATCCATTTTGTCCACTTTCTGATTGCCTAATATTCTCAATTCTGGAATGTGCATTAGACTGCTCAAATTATTGGGAAGCCAGACCTGGCTCCTACTCTGTGGGTGAGGAGGCTTGTGACACTGTGTGATAGGGTCCCTGCAACTCCTTTTCATACGGTTCAACTGACATTAGAGAAAGAATTGGCCCTTGCAACCCCCTTTTGAAAGATTTTACGAAGAACCTATTGGTTCTGCTTCAATTGCTCAGGTTACATTTTTATTTTCCGCAATTTATGTCATAGATGCAGTTACTAATTGTGTTTTGTGAATGTTGTTGCCAACATTGAATGATAATGCTTATTGATATTTCACTCAGCATAGACCATTGAATTATGTATTAGGGTTTGTCAGTCCAAAATTTTTCTGTTTTGATTATGCTGGACCTTCTAACTAGCATAAAATTTAACTAGATAAGCATGGTGATAACCTATTTTAAAATCTGCGTTGTGAAATTATTTTGCTCATTGAATGGTGTCACTGGACTACATGAACAATACTATGAGCCAGCAACCATACAGATTTTCCACCTGATAAAGTTCATGTCCTGTGATGCCATTGGGAGGGAAGATTCAATGCTAATCAATTTGTTCAGCAAGTTAATCTGGAAAAAAATAACCAGAGTTATAGAGTAATATATTATTTGGATTTTAACATCTTATGTAAAATCTAGAATTATATTTCAGAAAAGCTAGTTCCTTCTCCTTGTTGACAATTGTGTTTGGAAGCCCATTTGTAAAAGATTATTTATTATTTTGTATCCCGTAGTAATTATTGTTAAAGTGTCCTCCTGTCTCAGTAACCACGACTTTTGTAAACTTTGCCTACATCGTCTATAAATTTAGTCTTAGTGTGTTACCGGGGTGATACTATCCCTTCTGTACTACAATATATATTCGTGTGTTTGAATCTTTGAGAGAAGATGCCATATAATTTTAGCTGCTTTGTTCATATGATTACACATTACTCTTTACACACTTCTTAATATTCATTTTATTCATCAGATTCACCACGCAAGAATTAAAAGTATGTTGCTGTGAAAATAAGGAAATTGAGATTTTTATCGTGTAAATTAGAAAGAAAAAAAAATGTTATTTCGCCCATTTCTTGTGGCTCAATAAGTGCATTCTCTTGCAGCATATATTTTTGCAGTAAATGGTAACAAACTACTTATACATAATTATAAAACTTTTGTTTTTGATAAAGGGTAGGTTTGTGGCAATGCAGAACCTTTCAATACTTACGTGCACGTTGTTGTATGTCTGGGTTTTTGTCTTCTTCATTCTCAAGACAGATATATATATGCCATTTGCAAAAACAACTGTTTTTGTCATCATTTGTCATTTTCGGGATTGCATCTAGTAAAAAAAATGACAGTCACGAACGTAGATATTTGTGTATTGTTTTTTTCAAATATTTCATTATTGTTGATTGTAAAGAGAGAATCAATATTTGTTGGTTAAAGAGCTGGCGCTGATTCTATTTTCAACAATAATACAAACATTATTTTAGGTAGTAAGGTTTTTTACAATGCTTTTTATTATATCTTTATTTTGGCAAGTGCAACATCCTGGCATCCAGAATCCTTGAATGTTAGTTCTAATATTTCGGCTCTTTCCATGTCGCTGGTTTGTCATATATATGTGCTACTTCATTGTTTTTTTAATTTCCTCTTCCACAAAACTCCTAATATAGATAAATCTTAATTTTAGTTTCGAAAAAGGTAGCACTAGGTTCATTATTTTCTTCAAATTTTCAATTAAAGAATATACAATTTTAAGAATGAAATTTTGATGTATACATTTATTGCTTCTCCCATTGTATAGTGTGGAGAACTTGTTTTGACTAGTTGCAGTATTAGGGTAGATTCAAAGGGAACTGTTTGTGTCTCTTTCTCTATCGTTAGAAAGAGAAAAACAGTCATCTATAATCATGAATTTCATGTTTGATTTTTTTCTATTCCCATTAATCAGCATTTTTTTTAAGTAGGTTAAATTAAGTTTTTTTATAGGTTGGTTATGAATTTGACTTTCTACGTGAGGCTGATGCTATGGAGAGGATCCGGCACTTTTTACATGGAAGCAACAACAAGGTTCCAGTGTTGGTACCACATGTTAATCATAGTTTTGTGACTCGGTATATTTTCGCCCAAAGCTAAACTACTCCTTAATGCATTTTGTTGCTGATAAAAGAATAGGCCATTTCAGTTCATATTTTTAATGCTTGATGTTCCAGATATGGTGGAAAACATGCACTGATCTGGTACAAAAAATTCCTGTCCAATTAAATATTTGTATGCCTCTTTCATTAACTTTCCAATGAACTCTATCATTGACTTGTGAATTGAGACTCTGATCACTCTGCTTTGTTAGTAATGTCTTGGTGATGGACTTTATTGATGGAACTCCAACTCTAAACCTTGGAACGAGATGGCCAAAAGAGGGATAAATGCTGATCGTAAGCTGACTGCAGCTGCAAAGCAGTAAGGCTGTCAGATTATGGCTGAACTCTGCTTGTCTCATTCAAATATATCATACACTTCACAAGGATTTGTAGCTTTTTCCTTCATTAGTTAATTTCCAATTTTATGATATGCTATAATAGATAGAAAGTTTCTCTACTCTGCTAAATTGCTTTTTAAATGCTTTCTCTGAGCATTTTTCACCTTGTCGTGGTATTGCTCTTACTTGGCTGGACTGAGGGAAAGATTTTATAAGAGATCCTGTCTTTTGCATCTTTTCAAGGAAATTTTAGATAACAAAACCAAGATGTTTATCCTTTTTTGTTCTGTGTTATGGGTTCTACAACTTCAAGATGGTTTGCCATCAGAAAAATATTGTCTGCATATTGTGTGTTTCCAAATGAGATTTTTTTCCTGCAAGGTTGCTGCAGCATTAGATCATGGCTGCTAATAAAACTTAAGTAAAAAAGAATCCATCCTAATGGAGTAATGGGCTCTCATACCAAATAAGGCAAGCAATGCTAATGGTAAATAGGTCCAAGTGGCAGGCATGCTAAATTAGGATAAGAGGTATATAACACTATTCTAGATACACCTTGGGGGCATTTGATCTCCTTGAAAATCTTTGTCATACGATAAATGTTGTATTATTTTGATTTTAATATTACTAGCACAGGCTTCTGCTGAATAATTTCTTAGCAAAACCATTCATTTAGTACCATATAAATGTTACGTTTTTTAAGTCTTAATGCACGCTGAATGACCTTCAGTCAATGGTTAAAAAAACCCACTAGCATGCCCATAAAAAGGTGAGACAAGCAGCTGATTTGTGTAAACGGTCAAAGAAAGCTCCCAACAAGATGTAGTTTGTTTCAGCACATGGCTTACGCATTGTTTTGCATAGCCTTTATCTTTTAGAACTGAGGTAAAAAATTGGTACTCTTGCAGGAAAATTTTTCATAGCATAACTGCAGCATATGGTCAAATGATCTTAAAGAGTGGGTTTTTCCATTCAGATCCTCATCCTGGAAACATCTTGATATGCAAAGATTTAGAGGCAAGTTTAGCTTGCAAAAGGACTTAAGTCAGTAATTTGTATGCTGTTTTCTTTGTCAATTTCGTAAATATGTAACTTTATTTCAAGTTTATGAATAGCATTCTAACGGAAGAAACAAATATTTTAAGTGGCTAGAGTTTAGTTTTTTCATTTGCAATCAGAGTGGGAATTTTGTAATTCAGGTTGCATTGCTAGACTATGGGCAAGTAAAGCATCTTCCAGACAGTTTAAGGCAAGTCTCATTCTCGCAACGACTGACGATGATCCTGTTCGTAAGGAAAAGGCTTTAAGTACTGTTGAATGATATTTTTCCTCTTTTATCTGACAAAATATTAAGTTTTTTTGTTTGCATCAACACTCTGATTTATCCTTTCTCCTTGGGTAATTGGGTATCGGAGCATTTAGCATGTGTAAAGATGAACAGGGGAACTGTTGAAATTGTTAAAAGTAATGTTTGATACAAAGTTTCCTGCTGGTATATCAGTGATGTCTCCATTTGAAGAGGAATCTTCAATTAGAAAAATTGGTGTTCAGGTTAGTCGATATCTCTTCTATATCTCACTGTTTGAAGCTACATGGATTTGTAGTTTGCACTCGATGAAAAAATGAGAGAATTCTTGTAGGGCTTGTGAGTGAAGTGTAGTCCTTTTAAGTTTCTAGAATTTGATGAGTTTGGTTACGTTTTTATATCATGAATGTGGATATATATTATTAGGTTAGTATTTCTGATTCTTTTATCTGGTACTGAGAATCCTTTATTTCCCATGAAGTCTTTTGCGACTTACATTCCTTTCGGCAGCTTAGATCAGTCTATTTGTTCTTTTTGTTGCAGTAATTACCGCAGAAATTTCAAACGTATAAAACTGATTGAAAACCTAGTGTTCATCCCATGAGAGAAATTTCACTTTCCTTCTTGTGCTTTCTTTTGCTATGAATTATGACAAATCAGGGCATGTCCTATATTGTTGCAATTGGGAGATCTGACAAAGGAAGTTTGCATTCCTGCCGCAATAGTCCGGAACTCTTCTTAAAATTTACTCTTCTTTATCAGCTCTAAATATTTTATTTTCTTGGTGAGAATTAAGAGAATTAATATATATCTAACAACATTTGGGCAATTTAGCTGGCCCAATTAACCTTTTTGAAGGGCACTAAGCACTGTCCAATTTTAGGCACACCCTTGCTTAGTCTTATAATCATGCTTTTGAGAGTCTTCTTTAAGGAATCTTATACCTTAAATGTAGCGCAAATTTCACTTGAATTTCAGTGAAAATCTGGTATTCCAATTTTTTTTCACTCTTCTTGCAGACTTTTCTAGTGGAGCTTTTTTCTGTCTTGCGCACTGTTCACCTACTGCGAGGGCTTACTGCTGAACTTGGAATCAATTACTCGTGTGCTGAACAGTGGAGATCTGTTGCAGAAGCAGCTTTACATGGTAGTGGCAGGTTTTATGGATATTTTTTAAGTTACTAATTGATCAAGGTCACCTAAAATTCTGATTGTTACCTAGGCAAAAGGCCAGAGTTAGTTAGACAACACTATTGAGAAAAAAATTGAGGAGCAACTTCTATCGTTGTCCTGGCGTTCATGATATATTTAGGGGGTTACGGTTTCAAATTAAATAAGAAAGTTATACTGATTCTTTTCAGGTATGCCCCTTTTAGGTGCACTGTTTGTAAACACATATGTTATAGAACTTTCCTTATCATTTCGAAAAATGCTTTGCTGACCATTGTAGGCACTTAAAAATCCTTACTAAGCATTTCTGATCAGCCCATATGGCATGCAAAACTGATACGATAGAGCGAGCAAACTATAGCTTCGCACTCTTCACTGTCTAAGATAATATATTCATAAATTCCTTGTCTAGCTAATTTGATTCAAATTTATCAGATCCCTCTATTCGTCCTGCATATTTGACCCCATGGTACTTTGTAGGCCGGATATCTTTCATAAATTATTATTGAGGTTCAACACCGTTGTTTGGTAAGCACCAGAATTCGATGTTCAACTAATAATTTCTTTGATGACTGATAATTTGTGTATACAATATTTTCATTCTTTACATTACTATATCTGCCAATCATTTTAATTTAGTTCATGTTGGTCCATTTGTCTGCTTTAAACAGTCTGTTTAAGACATCTGATTGATTGGTGTATATATGTTCACGTTATCTATGGCCTTGACTGCACGACCAGTATTCGTGCAGTGCACATTTGAGGTTTTGTTAATTCCTGATACTAGTGTGCATGTGCTTTGTCAATGGTTTACCATGGAACCAACTTGGCCTGTCAAGTTGGTTAATCCATTGAGAATAACTTGTTGAATAATATGAGACTTTTTTCCATTAAAAGAGTAAAGTTATAGCTATCATCAACTTAATAATGCCTGAACTAACCAAGGTAAATTTTTGAGAAGCAGAACAACAATATGTTTAGTGACTCCTGGGTATCCTGACTATTCCCTGTTTCTGACTCCTCATCAAAATACTTCCAAGTTCCAATACAAAATTTCCCTGATTACTGTTATCTTCGACATTTTCAGTATCAGCAATGAAAGGTCATTTTCATCCTAAAGGTCTGCTTCATGTACCACCATCATTCATGGCAGCTAGTATTACTTTCTTAAGCCTCTACACAGGAGGTGACAGCACCACGCATTGACTTTGTACTTGCAGTTTGTGTTTGACATGTACTATCAAAGCTCTTTGTATAACATGTACTATCACATCCTAGCTCAATCCGGCCCAATGGTAAGCCAAGAGGTACACTTGGTTGACATTCCGTACTTTGTCATCTCCATCCTTGGTTGTGTCAACGGCCGGCTAGTGTTATATGAGTCTAGAGGAACCCATAGACGAGCCAAAAAGATTGCAGCATAGATTGATTACCATAGTCCTTTTTCTTAAGAGACTACTGTCATTGGTGAAATGGACTCAAAATCAGCTTCTCCTTTGCTGATTAAGATGATGATATCTGTATCAGTTCTGATGGTCATCACTTATGTGGCTGCCCATGAAGGCCATGCTCATCCTCCTGGGCAAGCCAGTCATGAAGGCAGCTCTGCCGCTGTCCCAGCATTTTTTTCTGTTGCAATGGCATTATTGGTGTCCCTTGGTTTCACATGTCTCTCCTTGTTGTCCATGTTATGAGAAGATTACAGATTGCTCCCTTTCACTTGTTCTCCAGTTCTTTTCTGTGCTCATGGATGAAATCAATGGAGTCAATGTTGGTTGCTTTGAATTTCCTTTTTCGTGCATGTTTATGGCTTTTTAGCAGGATTCTATATTGTTGGTTTCGAAGTCTGATTCATGTACCATTTTGTTCGTTTGGTTGGTGTGATTATTAAACACTTGTTGGAATGGTGAGTTTATACGTATACTTCGTTTACTCTGACGATTGTTGTGCACCCTTTATTGTCCAAACAATAAACCATGAAATAACTAGTCGATCGTTAGTTATTATGTTATTAGAAAGAAAAAATGAGCAGGTTCACTTCTCATCAAACGAAATACAGACGACAAGATATTACCAACTTGTGCCAATCCATGTTCACGAGTTTTACTTGGAGAGCATGGAAACTTGCAATATGGTATATTGAGCAATTTCAAAGAGGTGAAATTGTGAAGAAGTAGCCTCAAATCATATTTGAGACCTCATTTGTGAAGGATATATTTCTATACAAAAATCAGGAAAACAGCCCAGTGATCTGAAAGACCCAAACATATGTTTAACAACAGAAGAATAATAAAGATGCACCTGAGTCAACTAAATCCTAGACTCTGCATACCTCATCATCAATAAATAAATTAAATATGAAAAGGTGTATAAAATCTGGAGACTCAGAAAATTGCCTCAAAGGTGAAAAAGGACCAGAGTGCATGAAATTGGTCGTTCGACAGTATCAGGCCGCTAACAGAATGCACAACCAGGTCATGCCACTCATGGCAAGTGCAAGCCAAGTCTTGAACTAGTAAGAGAATTCATGCCCTCGAATGGAAATATACTTTTTCATCCAAATTGCTATGTCTTCCGCACAAGCCTGAGCTTGAGGTGATTTGAGAAGCATATCCAGAGTAGCAAATTCATGAACAGCGTCCTTGTATTCAAGAACAGGTGCATCTACCTTCGCCTTACCGCAACTCTGCTGCATATGCTATTGCCCTATCCCTCATCCAGTCGTGTTCTGCCACCACCGTGAGCGTCGGAGGCATAAGTTTCAATGGAGGGCCTCTACCAGGGATGAGGGGATTTGCGGCTGGATGATCTAAATCAAATTCTTCCTCGGGCAGAAAGAGCTTCCATGCCAGTATGCACATAGCTTTATCATAGAAATATGAGTTTGCCAGCTTGATTTCTGAATGCGTAGGTACACTTCCAATGAAGAAAGGGCACATTAAGACTTGGGCAACCACCTTAACAGGATCCAGTAGCGTCCCTGCCTCAACAGCTTTACGAGCCACATAATCTGACATGTTTGCTCCACAGCTTGCACCCAAAAGAACACACCTGTTTATAAAGCAAGATTAGCAGTTGAAGCCTGGTATCGGCACAGTGGGCTATCTTTTGGTCACATTTTTCAAAAGAACACTTAAAAAGCACAAGATAAAAAATAAGGCCTTGATATATATATTATATATATATATATATATATAATAAAAGGGACGAGTTCTAGCTTCTCAGAAACAACTAGTCTTATCATCTCAGGCAAGTATTCCGCTGTTATCCCGATCGAGTTCCGTCTAAAAATAAACCACAGAGTTCAGTACCAACGCAGAACGCCTTGGTTTTGGTCGAGGCATTTACTAGTAGCAAATTGCAGATTCACCTGCTACAACCATAGATGCAGTTTTCTTGCAAACCAAATGCACCTGCTACAACTAGGATCGAGTCTTCATCCGTCTTTTCAATCTCAAACTTCCATGTGAACAGAAAAATAAAAAGCCATCTTCTAATTTCTTTCTCTGTCCAATTATCTAATATAACGAATGACTATACGCAGGTAGATAAAGCTTAACTCCATATTATTTTCTTGTACTGCATGCCAATACATGCCAGTGTCTGATCCAAGGAACGAATTACAAACAGCTATCCCAAGAATTGAGAAAAACATCCAAACATGTAATATATAATTTGCAAGACAAAATTTTCAAGTAGGAGGAAAGAAGTAGAAGACGAACCTAGAAGGATCACCATGAGCAGCCAACCATGGCTCCACCATCGACGCCCCAAACGCATCCACAACATACGTCTTCCTCACATCCCCGCCGCTTCCACCACCACCTCCGATGCGCACATTCCCCATCGACTTCCCGCACTCGGCTAGATTCGCCTGCTTCCCCAACCAATTCAACACCTTCAACCCGTCCTCGAACGCCGCCGGGTACCTATTCTCCGGCGCAAGCCGGCTACCCCACCGCGATCACGATCACATCGCACAGCTTCGCCACCCGCCGGCAGAAGAAATCGTTCGCCGCCGAGTCGTTGCTCCCGGACACAAACCCCCGCCGTGGAACTGCAACACTATCGGGAGCTTCCGGGCGGCGCCCTCCGCCGAGTTCGCCGGCGCGTACCCCCGGTAGCCGCCCTGCTCGGACCCGGCTGCGGCGGAGCCGCCGAGGCAGGAGTCGGGGAGGAAGATGCGGAGGGAGAGGGAGGTGAGGGGGTCGATGTGGATGTCCTTGGTGGCCACCCCGTCGGCCCCGAACGACGGGTTCGCCGCCGCGATCGTCTCCTCTTCCGGCCGCGACGTTACCCCGAACGGGTTCCCCGCGCCGCCGCCGGCCTGGATACGGCTCTGGAGGCGGTGCTTGAGCAGAAACTTGAAGAAGACGCTGTACAGCTTCACCGCCACGCTCGGCATCTCCGAATCCAATCCTCAGACCCCCCAATTTCTCCGCCTAAGCCTTCCGATTCTGCAATTTCGGTTCTGGGTACCGAAGAACCATTGAAGAATGCGAAGATTGATTCAATCTATCGGGACGCGACGAAATCTGCTACGGAAAGGAACGAAATTTCTTCGCGTGGGGATCGAAACGCTTCGGTTGGGAGCGAGATTGAAGTCTGGTTCGACCGGATGTGGGCGCGGGAGAGGTGACGATTGAGATCGGAGGCAGGGGTTGGAGAGAGTTGGTGAAGAAGAGGTTTGTCACTATTATTTATGGTTTATCTGAAAAAGGTGTTATGTGAGACTAATGCTCAAAAAGGTGCAGATTGCTTACCTTACTTAATGGCTTGGTTTAGTAAGAAGATTTGGTTTTGGTGGGAGTGGTATGAGATGAGATTAATAGGATATAAGAGTTGTTATAAAACAACACCTTTTTGGAAAGTTTTAGATTTATCGACACGATTTTATTTTTAAATTATTTTCTTTGTTAAAATAAAATTAAAAAAAACCTTAATTTAGAATGAATATTTTATTCTAAATTATTATTATTGTTGACAATGGGTTAGTTAAAAATTTTTTTGAAGACAAATAATTAAAAAGTTTCATGGATTGTATAACATTACTGATGAGTACGTATTACTTGAAAAATCAAATTAATATGCTTAAATAAACAACTAAACCAAGCTTGTTAGCCTTTTTAAAATTTAAAATATCTTAATACTGTAATTATCAAAGGCTTGTCAATAAAGCCCAAGGACACCTTTTTAAGAATTTGTTTAGACTTTCACCCTCTTCCGTAAAAAGAAGATCACATCATGAAATTTTCATGTGCAAAAAGTTTGAGAAAAGATTTTCATTAGCGTAAAGCATCAAACATTAAATGCCAGACAGTTCTCATGCTCACCACACCCAAGCGCCACGTCACTAGGGCTCGTATAAATAACAACAGGCCGCTCACGTGCTAGGATTGGGGTTTCCATGAACTACGTCCAAGCCCCGCCTTTCTCGCCGCTCCGCCGCCTTCCTCGCCGGCTATGCGGCGGCGGCGGCGGCGCTGCCGTCGTCATCAATCGTCGCCGTCTTTCCCTCACCCACCGTCGGAAGCTACAACCCTTCGCCGTCCGGTCGTCGTCGTCTCCGGCGCCGGGGCACCCCGACCTTCTCCGGCCCGTTTCCTCCGCTTTCGCCGGCGACGGGGCGAATGGTGCTCGGAGGACCACCGCGCCGGCCGTTCGGTCGTATGAGTGCGACCTCTGCCGGCTGGGCGTCGTTGGCCCCGTCGATCTGGAGCAGGCGCTGACCGCCGCCGCAATCGACGGCGGCGCCCTCGCCGACGAGCATCTGGACTCCGGCGTGGAAGACATGGTCGTGGAGACCGTCTTCCCTGGGAGCCGCGATTCTCGTTCTACCATTTCCACTAGACTGGTTAGCTCCTGTGCATTCCTCTTATCAAATTCCAAACTCTGTGATTCGGAGTAGCATTTTGTTTTGGTCGAGAGAACAATTGAATTGAATATCTGGTTAGGAACGGATTAGCGAATGATGAGGTCATCAGAATTTCTTAGACGTTTGTTGTGCATTGCTTTAACATTACATTAGAAAAATTGAATTTGTTAATTGATGAAAAGAATGTAATGGATCTTTGGGAATTGATTTGGATGTAGGAAAATTTTTTTGAATCGTGAAGTTTAGTTGCAGGAGATATGGGCAATGTTATTAGCATGCGAATGGTTTGGAGGAAAATTTTTGTTTCTTAGATTAGAAAGCTATTCTTTAAATTTCACAGTGAACATCAAACATCTATATAACGGGTTTAATAGATTGTTTGAGGTCCTTATTGCGTCCTGATGGCATTGCCTTCTTACCATCAGAAATGAAAGATAATGCCCTTGTTGCCAACTGAATATCTGCACTTTCAACAGTTTCTGCCAGCAAAGAAGGTTAAAGCCAAGGCGAAGACATTAAAGAGTAGCCTTGATGCTGATATAATGGCCCATGGAAAGCCTGATGCCATCTTGGCAATGACTTTTCGTCAAGTTGTACTTCGTAGTATTTGGAGCTTTGAGCTTGCAGTATTTGCTGCTGGAAGTTGGAGGAATATGGATGAGCTTGCAAATCCTAGGCAGGTGACATGAGTTTCTTTTCAAACCATGAGTGTTTTCTTCTCCTACGATTAATATTTTTGTAATTAACTTTTATACTGTAGTCTAGTATAGCTTTCTTTTCCTTATTAACATCATCCTCCATTTATGCAGATTTTACCCACTTACTCAATGAGTTCCTCAGATGGAAAGGTTCTCTCTATGCTAGCAGAAGTGATTTGTTCATGTGTTATGAAAAGTAGCCTAGAGTCAGCTTCTAATGTAGGAGGAAAGGCTTCCAGTAAGGCTTTCCCTTGGTTTAAGAAGTCTGAAACATTTTTTTCAAGTGACTCTTCCATATCTTTGTGTAAAATACATGAATATGAAATGATTAGGGATGCTAAAACATTGATAGCAAACTCTAAAGCCAAGGAGATAAGTTTGCAGCCTTCTAAGAGAAAACTGAAGGATCTCTGGTTCATGTCCCCATCTCAATTGAAGTTTGAACCCATTGGGGGTTCAGAATTACAGGCTTGGGCTTGTGAGAATGTGCCAGCATACAGGATCCAAATTGATGGAGATAAGTTCGAATGTCTAAAATTTCAAGGCTGGCACAAAACTGTAGATAACAAGTGGGAAGTTCTTTTGACCCACTTTCAGATGGTAAACATATTAGTTTTTTCCATAGAGTCCGTCACCTGAAAATTTTATGATAGTTATAACTATTAAGAGCTGAAAGTTCATATGTAGGTTGACTTGGCTAATATTTTAGACATATATTATGAGGACCAGTGCACAAATCCAGATGAACATCTTCCCCATATGCAAGTCTCATTGCCAAAACTGTCGAAGAGTAAGGTACTAATTATAATTTTCGTTCTGCTGCATCTTTGTAACTGTTGAGGACTGTTCAATAAAGTTGTAACATATATGTCGTTCCTTGATCAGAAGAGTTCGTTTTGGCAAATGTTTTTGGTTACTTTGGCAAGCGGGAGTGTTTTGGTAGCAATCAATGTTATTGCTAAGTTATGTCAGCCTGGCTTTTTTAAACATAAACAGACACTTTCTATACCTTCAAATGTTGAAATTACGGAAGTGGACTGCTTGCATGAGGAATCATTGGGAGATACTGAGGTGCTTTTCTCTGTCTCTTCTATTTGGTGTGTGAGAATAAGGTTTTCATGTTAAAACTTTCAAACGGGTGTCCATAACCGTGTGTAAATGAGCTGCACAGAGCTATTGATTGCTCTTATGCCTTTTTAAAACGCAATGAATGAATTTAAGGGGCTGATAGTGCAACTTATTGTTTGAAGGCATAATATCTTTTGTGTAGAATATTTATTTGTTTTTTTTCATATTCACCTGGTGGCCTTTGTTTTCATCTCTCTTCTTTACCGTCTTTTCTTCCTCCCTTTCACTATCTGTCTCGTCTCTTGAATATTAATATTAATATAGTTTTCACAGGAATGCACGTGTGATAGTTCATGTACACACAACTGGACTTATATACTTTACCTTCAAGCTCTCCTTAACAAGTTATGTTTTGTTCAGGTGCAACTATATACGTACCCTCAATCTCTATTTCTTAACAATTTTTTTATTTTCATGTTTAAAAAGGTAGAAAGCTTGTGTCGGATGGTAATTGAAAAGATCAAGGAAACACTTAGTTGGCACGGAGATGTGACTTTTAAACCTGATGTTGGTGCATGGATTGGAGAGCTCCCTGCTTGTTTGAAGGATGCCAATTTGTCTTCCACAAAGTTGCTTCATGTGTCAATGACGCACAAAAACCTACTCCTACGAGTGGTGACACATCAGATCAGACAAATAAGTCAGATGCTCAAGTCCTGATTTATGATGAAAGCAGTTCTGGCATACAAGCATCAACCTCTCAAGATGTTGCCAATTATCAGGTAGTTTCAGCCGTTTTATCTGTAGGGAAAAGTTATTGTTCTTGAATAACTTTTCTTGTCTTATATCCCATCTGCTTGCTCAGGTCGTCTTATCACGCAAAGGCAATGTGGTAGGATTCATGCCCATGAGCAGGGCGGCTGTCAATTATTGGGCCACCAATCCTTTGGCAAAACTGTTGTACAAGTGGAAGAAGTTATCTCCCAGTAAGTCTGATTCTATTTCAGCTGTGGAAGTTTTAACTTTCAAAATAAAATAGTTTCTGAGCATTCTTTGTTTTTTAATCAGGTATTTTTGAGCCTGGTCTCAAAATTCAACGTCCTGACAAGGTTATTTCGTTAGAACTATTGATGTCAACGAATGGAGCTTCGCAGTTCGCATTGGTTAGATGTGGCAAGTCCATCTGAGTCAGAAAGAACATACGAGGCTGGGTAGTCACAGACTTGCAAGCCGGTGATACAAAGCATCCTCATCCAAGATGACCATGCATAGACCTCATCTCACCAAATATGCTCTGAATGCAACATAGGCTAGCTGTAGCTTAGTGATTGAATCTTATTTCCTCCCCCTTAATTGCAGTCAATTGTGCATGTAGCGTCAAGCAATGAAAGGTGGTCATTTGAAGTTTTTAATAAGCAGAATGACCATCATGGTGTTTTGTTTTCTGTCAAAAGGAAATCATCCCCATTCCGCTGCCTGCAAAAGTCTTCATTTTTCCTCTGCTATCCTCTTCGTTCCACAGCCGGGAAATTTTGTCTTTGTTGGGATAGATTGCTTTATTATAATATTGTAGTATTCATGAGCTGCAGTGCAGCCAGTAGTACTCTTAATTGCCAGGAAGAAACCGATTTGTCTATTTTCATTGCTGGATCTTATACATATGGATGGATAATGGGTACTCATTGGAACTGCTGCTGTTTGATTATGATCAAAACGCGCATGGATCAGTTAACGTAGCCAATGCATTTATTTGAATGATTGATACAAGTATATACCAACCATGACATTGGATGATTCTACTTTTTGACTCTTAAGATTGAATTACTTATCGATTACTGTCTACATATGCAGTATTCTCTTGATAACCATTACATATATTTCTACAGGAATGGCAGCATAAGCTGCGCTTGAATGAATTATTATGCTTTGGAAAGTTTTCAGACAGCGGACCATGCGTTTGCTTCGATCCAATCGAATGCCAAAGGACTGAGAAACGAGTCTGGAATTCCCAAGGAGCTCACAAGGGTAAGTGCATGCGGTCTCAATTCACCGCATAACTTCACTATATCTGTTCTTACAGCAGCAGCATTATCTGCCGTTAGTTGATCATATCGAAGAAATGAAGCATCCTCGTCCAAGATGACCATTGCATACATAGACCTCAACAGACCAAACACACTCTGTTTTAAAAAAAAAGCAAGCAATGGTGTGCGATCGATTCTTATTTTGTGCTTCAGTATTGAACTGCAAGGCAAAGAAAAGATTCTGAACTTTACCTTCAATGGACCTGTGGGAAGAACAATCTCTGCCTCCAAAAATAATTGCAATATCATTCTGTCAGTGAAGGCCCTCGCCAAATCTTCCGCAATTTGATAGCTCTGATGGAGGTGATACAGAATATTAGTAAACATTAATTTTTTCGTACATTAAACCTATGATTATTTACAAGGAAACCATACTTTCATGAACGCGTGCCCTTTACTTTCTCCATGGGATCGATGTTGAGAAATTTGTGAGGCAAAACGCTTTAGTAGATCATGCTCTCTAATGCGGAATACGTCCAACTACTTAGTTACATATGAATTTGAGAAGGCTAATTAAGACCCGTGATAAATTTACTCATCATTCATTCACAAAATTTACAATGAAAGATTGGGTAAATAAGCACATATATAGATCATTGCACCTGAAAATGACTGCTCCGCAGTGTAGAGCTTGTTAATTCTGAAGGAAGAACAGGTTGAGAATTTTTCAGGTAATCCAAACCTAGACCACCTAGAGGCGATTTTCCCCTATGGATTGCAGTAAATTCTGCAAGTAGGATCTTGCTGACCTACAAAAACCGTTGAGATTATATTTGAGGGTGGATAAGGCACAGATCAGCAGGAAGGATTAGCCAAAAGGAAAGAATCAAGTGAATTATCTAAACAATAACCTGTTGCATCAGGACATTATTATCTCCCTCAAATGTAGACTGCACATCGAACTCACCCATAAGGTTTCCAATACGATTTTCAGTCTTCAAGCCTTGAACACCACAGGCTTCACGACATTCCTGAAATTCACAACCAAAGTTGAGTCGAACATGCTACAGTTATGTTTGAAAGTTGACATAAGAACACATTACAATGACCTGAAGAGTCCGTGTCTTGCGCCAACTAAACGCAGCCTTGAAGGCACTAGATACGATATGAAGAGTTCTGATCGACTCAGAACTTCTATTTACATATAATTTCTTCAGATAAAGCCCGGCACAACTCATAGCACACCTGTTGCCAGAAAAAAGGCAGGAATCTAAGAGACTTATAATACATTTTCAAGATCTTGGCCTGTGGTGCATAGCTATAAGATGTATGTTGAGTAAGAGGAAACGAACTTTGATAAGAATTAATTAACTAAATATTGATATAATTTTAAAACGATGATAAGAAAGTGAATGGATTACGATTTTGCAAGAAGAGGTAAAAGTCGTCGCTGGCGACTGGGATAGTCAAGAAGCAGTAGTTCTGGCTCATTTGGTAAACGAGAGAAAGCTCGCCTTGTCAATGAATATCTCACTGCAATTGCTAGACTAATCTACAAACAAAGATAAAAATTAAGTAAGCCAGGAGAAATCAATCAACATATAGATGCTCTTTCTACATGATTACATACCTTTGACACATATATAGCACTGACCGCTATCGTCAGGCGACGAAAGGTCAACGGAGACAAGAAAGCTGCAAAACGCTGGAGCAAAAAATCATTGTTTAGAAACTTATATTGTAAGTTCAGTGAACAAGGAAATACCTTTTCAAGAACACCTATTTTTACATGTGAAAACACTAATCAATTATTTTAAGAAGATACAAAATCTGATATTGCTGAGAGCAGAAAATGTGAAGAACCTAACCATCAAAATGTATGGGTGTTTAAGGTCTTACTTTATCTCGGTCTTTTATGGCACTCAAGTATTGCCCATCAGGTGATACATCGGCAACAGAGTTCAGCAAGTTTTCTCTTGGGACCCGGACATTGTCAAACCTAGCAGCAACACAAGAAAAGCCCTTTTCATGAATAAAGAGCCATTAATCTTGTGCGTGATCATGGAAACCAATATGAAGTAACATTTTCGTACCATATTCGACCATTATCAACGCCATTAAGCCCAATCTTATGGCCACAATCAGCTATGCGAATGTTTGGACATACATTACCTTCATTGTCCCTAATTTGGACAATAAAAGCATGGACACCTTCATTAATCCCATTTATAAGTAGCTGTGAAAAAACAACTGTGTGCGTTGCATGCTGAAAGAATCAGAAGATCATAGCAGTAAATAAGCATAGTAAGCGACCATAGAATGGAATTTTTTTGACTAAATGACAGTTCTTACATTAGCAGCTCCTCTAATCCAATACTTCTGAGCAGAGTCACAAGGAGTGTTTATAACAAATTCTTTAGCAGCCCGATCATATGTTGTGACAGTTTCAATTCCATGTACCTATTCATGGTAATGTACTTCAATTATTATTATCAACCGCCATTCTTAACAAAACGCCTTTGTCAACAAAGGATTGAACAACTATTGGCAAGCATATAGTTGTTCAATCCTTTGTTGACAAAGGTGTTTTGTTAACAATGGCGGTTGATAATAATAATTGAAGTACATTACCATGAACAGTGTTTGGGTTCCTCATCATACGAAGAACGTGAAAAGACATACAACTACATGGAGAATCGTAAAGACATGAAGTTATTTCAAGAAGTACGAGGAATTTGAGAAGAATTGTTGAAGATGATGAGTATTTAGTATTTGGCTCTTGGTATCTACGAGACTGGTTTTCTTTTCCTATATATATGTAGTTGTATTGTGAGTAAAATAGAACTGAAGAGAGTACAACTAAAGAGTGTATTCTTAATTGAAGTGTTCCAGTTAGGGGTGAGTGTTTCTAATTGGATGTGTATCCCAATTGGAATAATTTGATGTATTGGCTTTGTCCGAAGTGCGTGTGTCCATTATTTAGTTATAGTGGATGGCTTGTGGTTTTTCTTATATTTTGAGGTTCTACATTAAATTATTGTGTATTAATTGACTCTTGTTCATTACTTGTCAAAGCATATCAAGGAGTTTAGGGATTTTGTGTGTTACAATCCCAACAAGTGGTATCAGAGCAGGTTCGTCCGCCTGTGGAGGTTCGTGGAGAAGATTAAACTTCTTGTTTGCTTTTGACAAGATGGTCGAGAAGAGTACAACCAAATTTCTACTTCCTAAATTTGATGGAAGTAATTTTCCTATGTGGAAGGTGAAGGTTCATGCCATATTGGTGAAAGATGGTTGTGCTGTTGTTCTTAAAGGCAAGGATCAGAAACTAGAAGGTATGATAGATGCATAATTTATTGAAAAAGATGAGATTGCTAAGGTTGATATTTTATTGGCCTTTGGATGATAAGGTGTTATTCAATGTACATACTATTGATATAACGGCAAAGGCTTTAGGCGATAATCTTCACAGAATATATGAAGACAAGTCCTTAGTAAGTAAGATTTTTCTAAGGAGGCAATTATATAATTTGAAGATGAAACTTCTATTCATGAATACTTAAATGTGTTCAACAGCTTGATGAATGATCTGTTGGGAACAGGTGTAAAGGTTGATGAGGAAGAACAAACTACCTTACTTCTCTGTTCAATGCCAGACTCATGGGATAATTTAATTATGAGTTTGAGCCATATTTCTGAACTTACCTTAAACTTTGTTACCGCATCACTCTTGTCAGAGGAGCTAAGAAGAAAGTCAGCAAGATCAACTCAGGGGGCATGCCTTGGTTTCTGAGGAGAGCAAGAGTGGGTTCAAGCGGACCAACCTTGTTACAATAAAAACACCTTATCACCTTTCCTCCATTATTTGTCCGCTTGAATCCACTCCTGCTCTCCTCAGAAACCAAGGCTTGCCCCTGAGGATGAAGTTGATATTGCTGACTTTCTTCATAGCTCCTCTGACAAGAGTGATGTAGTAACAGAGTTCAAGGTAAGTTCAAAAACATGGCTCAAACTCATAATTAAATTATCCCATGAGTCGGCATTGAACAGAGAAGTAAGGTGACTTATTCTTCCTCATCAACCTTTACACCTGTTCCCAACAGGTCATTCATCAAACTGTTAAACACATTTAAGTGCTCATGAATAGAAGTTCCATCCTTCATCTTCAAATTATATAATTGCCTCCTTAGAAAAATCTTACTTACTAAGGACTTGTCTTCATATATTCTGTGAAGATTATCGCCTAAAGCCTTTGCCGTTATATCAATAGTATGTACATTGAATAACACCTTATCATCCAAAGGCCAATAAAATATCAACCTTAGCAATCTCATCTTTTTCAATAAATTATGCATCTATCATACCTTCTAGTTTCTGATCCTTGCCTTTAACAACAGCAGCACAACCATCTTTCACCAATATGGCATGAACCTTCACCTTCCACATAGGAAAATTACTTCCATCAAATTTAGAAAGTAGAAATTTGGTTATACTCTTTTCGACCATCTTGTCAAAAGCAAACAAGAAGTTTAATTTTCTCCACGAACCTTCACAGGCGGACGAATCTGATCTGATATCACTTAATGGGATTGTAACACACAAAAACCATAAACTCCTTGATATGCTTTGACAAGTAATGAACAAGAGTCAATAAATACACAATAATTTAATGTGGAACCTCAAAATACAAAGAAAATCATAAACCATCCACTATAATTAAATAATGGGCACACGCACTTTGAACAAAGCCAATACATCAAATTACTCCAAATGGGATACACATCCAATTGAGAACACTCACCTCTAACTAGAACACACTCCAATTAGGAATACACTCAACCTCTAACTGGAACACACTCCAATTAGGTATACACTCTTCAGTTGTACTCTCTTCAGTTCTATTTCATTCACAATACAACTACATGTATATATAAGAAAAGAAAACCAGCCTCGTAGATACTAAGAGTCAAATACTAAATACTTATCGTCTTCAACAATTCTTCTCGAATTCTTCATACCTATAGGAATAATTCCATGTCTTTACAATTCCCCATATAGTTGCATGTCTTCTCACATTCATCGTATGATGAAGGACCCCACACTGTTCATCGTAACATACTTCAATTATTATTATCAATAGCCATTCTTAACAAAACGCCTTTGTCAACAAAGTTAGGATTGAACAACTATTAGCTAGCTAGTAATATATATATATATATATCAATTAATCAGACTGTGCATACATTACTGCCATGCCCTAACTCCGACATTGCAAAGCATCCTTTGATGAAATACTTCTCGGTAGCATGCAACCACTTATCATGATGGCGCTTAGTTCCCAGAAATTGAATCGCCCCACCCCTGCAACGAGTCCCCAGTTTCCATTAACTTAATCCTCCCGTCTAGATTTATAATATGAGCTCAAAGCTGTTAAAAATATAGTCCCACGTCCACAATACATATGAATTGTGACCTTGATAAATACAAAAGGTAAGTGGTTAGCTAGTCTTATCCAAAACCATTACTGCATTTACAATGAGGAGAATCTAACCTTGTGAGAAATATGACCATTAAACATAACCAATATGTTATAGACAAAAAGATTACCATAGAAAACGATATAATGATCAATATTATGATCAATCCGATAAAAAATAATTATTAGATTACCACAAAAACTATAGAATGATCAATTATACGCTCAATCCGCGATAAAAAATACTTATTTACGGCACAGAATAAAACTTCATTTAGCAGGGGAAAAATCAATGAAAGATGAATCTCTTCACTAAGTCAAAGCCTTAATCGATGCTGATCCTATTCATCAACATTGTAATTTTTTTCAGATAACACAAGATAATAAAATCCCCTGCATGAAAGTATAAGTGATCCGAACACAAAATCAAACAAGCTAAAAACAAAACTGAATAAAGTTTGCATTTTTCTGAGAATAAGAACGAACCAATCTCACCAGAGAAAGAAATGGACGCCGAGCATGACCTGAAGCGAGTGGTCATAAATCCCAATGCAATCATTAAGCGCCAACTTCCTCAACTCGTCCTCGGGACCAGCTCGCGTCAACCAACCATCGAACACGCCATTCTCCAACAAATACTCGATCCGCCGCATCGTCGCGTCCCGCTGCTGCTCCATCGTCTGGTTGAAGTCAGGCGCCACGAAGACCCGGGACCCGACACACCGCCGGCCGAACAGCCCGCTCTGCAGCATAAGGTTGAACATCCAGTCCCGGTCGTCGACGTTGTGGCCGTCGAGGGCCGACCGGAGCTCCTGCGGATCGAACTCGGCGGCAGGCTCGGAGGCTTCCGGCGGGGCGTAGAGGAGGCACGGGGCGGGGCGGACGACGGAGGTGGGCGGCGGGGCGTTATGCTCGAAGTGGCGCGAGAGGCCGGAGGCATGCCGGACGGAGCGGCCAGAGGGCCGGCGGCGCCATCGGCGGTGGGGACGGTGAGGAGGATGGCTTTGATGGTGTTCGGCATTTGGTTTAAGTGGGGAGTAGAGGTGTGACGTGGCATGGAGGGTATCAACGAAATCAAAAGAATTTTTATGTAACCAATTGTTGATAATTATGTCATGTTAAATAATAATAATAATAATAACTAATTTGTTATAAGGTGGACGGGTTGGCTTTTCTCAAGTAATAGTAGGTGGCGTTGTTTGTCTTTTGTATATACGTTGATTTGACAAAGATTCATTCACGTTCACTATTTTTTTCTAAACAATATTTTAAATAATTTTCTATTAGTTTTTTTAAGCAAATTATATTTGATCAAATTATTTAGTCAACCTAATTTTTTTGTAATTCATTTATGTTTATAAATTGATTCTATAATTATATTATTTTTTAGTTTATTCTTCATTGACACAATAATCAATGTCATCAACACTTATATTAATAAAAAATTAAATTAAATTAAATTTATAAAAAAATAACATGATAAAAGGATAAACTAATTAAAAATATGTAAAATATAGGTATCAATTAATTTATATTATGACCATACTAATTCATTTTTATGCATATTTTAATATTATTATCTCCTTATATATTTACTTATTTTTTAACAAATTATTTTTTAAATTAACTTATCACTTTTAACGGTATATTGTTTGTGATGTTGATGACATTATAATTAATTTGGTAATGACAATGATGACATTATAATTAAGTAGATAATGCTAGTAATAACATCATTCAATATATAATAATGAAATTGATAATATTGATAATTTTCTTATTGTTCAACTTTTATTATAAACAATTTATTTTTTAGTGTTAAACTTTTCTTTTAATTTAATGACATCCATGAAATTTTAATAAAATTATAATTTTATTAATAACAATTTAAATAACTTTAGATTAACATAGTTATGAGTAAAATTTTATTCAAAACAAATTAATTTAATAATAAATAAATAAATAAATGTCATCATTATTAAAATGTCCCTAACAAACAAACAAAATGTCATCAATAACATAAACTAGTTGATTATAATGTAATTGTTGGTATTATTAAGTCAATTACAATGTCATCAACGTCATAAACAATATATCCTAAAAATAATTTGTTAATTTAAAAAATATTTTTAAAATAAATAAATTGTCAAATTAATTGCTAAGACACACACACACACACACACACACACATATATATATATATATATATATGAGCCCCGGGCCGAAAAAACTTTCTGTGCCGAACTCACATTTGGGTCATCTGATTATAAGGACGGTCCAGATTTATCGTTCTAAAAAAAAAAAAAAACTCCATCCGTCAATGCCGCCGACGCCATGTGGCCGCACTCCACCTCTACCCTGCCTTGGCCGTCCCCGCCCTGCCACGGCAGGGTGGGGGTGACTGACAGCAGGGTAGAGGTGGAGCGTGGCTAGGGCAGGGGTGACCATAGTGGGATGGTGACTGCGGCGGGGCGGGCACAGCCGGGCAGAGGCAACTGCGGTGGGACGATGACGGCGGCAGGTCAGGGTGGGGTGGGATCTTTGGCAGCGCAACCTGATCCGGTTGCCACACAGCCTGATTTGGTCGGTGGGCGACTGCGACAGGGATGGCAGGGTCGAGGGGGAGCTGGGAGGAGGGGCGTTTGCAGCAAGGGAAGGGGTGATAGCGGCGAGATGGTGACTGCGGCGGGGTGGGGCTGGCTGAGGCAAGGTAGAGGTAGAGCGTGGCTGGGCGATGTTAGGAGATTTTTTTTCTTAGAACGATCGATCTGGGCCGTCCTTGTACTCGGAGGGCCCAGATGTGAGCTCAGGGTAGAAAACTTTTTTGCCCCGGGCTCACAATCACATATATATATATATATATATATATATATATATATATCCAACGCTCTAGACAAATTAAAGGTTTGAAAAATATGTTTTCATACTCTAACGTTATGATGTGACTTATTGACGATGGGTTTATAACTCATGGTTTAACCCATAAATTGTGTTGATTTCTAAGAGTAATAATTTGTTGGAAGGCCTTACAACAAATATAATTGTATGGCCCAATTTAGTTTTAAAAAATCACTTAACCACTTAATGCTCTTATGACACTTTTGTTATTTCAACAAAAGAATTCAGTACTATGATTCTCTACCTATTTATTTATCAGGTCTTACATCCAATAACTTCCAATAAATTATTTTTCTTTGTTACGTGATTTCACTGGATAGGATCAGGTTTATCCATCACATAATTTAAGTCAATAATTTATATATTACGTAATTCAAATTAGATTTTGGTTAAACACTTGGTGGCGTACTTTACAATATTGCATTATTAGGTTTTGAAATTTTTAATGAATCAATGCACTCACATGCCGTGTATAGAAGGGAAGATATTTAGGAATAATAATAATTTAAAACATATCCACTCATTCTCAAACCCCAAGTCCTTGCTCATTTCAAACTACACATTTTGTGTTAACAATTGTTCATTTTGTTAAATTATGAACGGTCAATATGCACATTTAAGTATGATCAACATGCAAAAAATTAATCTTACAAAAATAATGTTTATGTAACACCCTTTGTCTATGAACCGAATTAGAAATCGAGTTGATTAATATCTATTAGTTTATAAGACTCGATCAATAATATAGATCGAAATTACCTACTTGATGTTAAAAGAATAGAAAACATTGTTAAATCTAAGTAAAAGTTTATCAAATATATATAAAAGTATAAAAAAAGCTGCGCAGAACTCAAATGTATGAAGTAGTTTATCTGTCCTCCCACCAAAGCCGACCTAGATATATATAATAGAAAAACATCAGTGACTGGTGTTATTGTAAAACCCACGATTCGAGTTAGGGTTTTATATTCAGAACCGGTCGGGTCGACCGTTATTTTTCGAGTTGAGTCAGTTTCAGGACACGTGTACCGAGCCGATGCCAGTCGCGTGTATGAGCTATGAGGGTCATGCGTACCCAAGTATATGATGATAACGTCATGAACACAACAGAACAGAATGAGTTATCAGATATATGAGAGTATGCCAGTCATTTTTTTATTATTTTTATATATAGTGGATCGTAGAATTAGTATTAGGCCGTTTACCGCGTTAGGACGCGTTCGGGCAGTCTGGGTGGGTTGTTAGTCATAGAGCATATCATTATAATATTGTGGTGTTGTTTGATTTTACGGGATTTTTCCCGATTTTTATGAATTTTTAGGATTTAATACGACTTAGTTATTATACTTGACTCGAGCCGGAGACGAGTCAAGTAATATTTACGACCTTGCCACCACACACCCCGCGCCTTCTTTTCTTCCCCAAACCAAACCCCGACGCCGCCCCTGTGCGGCGTCGCCCTGCCGCCGTCGGCGCAGCCAGCCGCCCGTCGTCGCCGCCCAGCTCCGCCACGGCGTCGCCGTAGCCACCCC
>JAURVB010010126.1:0-12426 GCA_033002965.1 Piper betle | reverse complement strand
GTCGCTACCACGATCAGGTGGTCGGCTCGACGTCCTTGACCCTCCAGCAACCTTCCCCGACCGGAGCAGAGGCCATCGCTGCCCTGGCCGGCCGGATCTAGCTACCCATCGCCGCCGGCTCTGTTTTGGCATTTTTCGGCGAGCCGCCGCCTCCATCGACCTCGTCGACCCGTAGATGAGTCGGGCTCGCCGAGCCGGTTCCAAGGGTACCCAACACGACCACTTTCCGGCCAGTAGAGGCCGCCGGCGACTGTCGCCGGAAAATTGCCGGAAGCTGCCGGGAAACCGCTGGGACTTGCCGGAAAACTGCCAGAACTTGACAGAAAACCGGAATTTCTGGAATTCGCCAAAATTCACTGGATCTTCCGCAGGTGCTCACCCAGTCGAGCCCGATCAAGCTTCGGACGCCGATGAGCGCCGAATTCGAGTTCCGAGACGTGCGATGAAACCCTAGCCGTTGCCGATTGTTGACGACGAGAGGTATAATTACCTCCAATTTAATTATTTAAATTGATGATTATTAGCATAGCATGGTAGGACTGATTATTTATCATGATAATGCCTAATTACTGATGAAGTAATGATGGTATGATTTGAGGAATTGTAAATGAATAGTAAGTGAGCTAATGAGATAAAATGAGTTGGAGCATGATAAGTGATCATGATGTAATTTAGAAAAACAGAATAAAATATAGTATGAATAGTTTGAGTTAGGATTATTCTCTTTTATGATTATTTGACTATGATGGATGATTATTATGTCGTGTGTGGTATTCATTGATTTTGATGCATCATGTAGTTAGAGGGCGTTAGTATTTAGTTTTGATATGTAGGTACGGAGTAGGAGCTCGCCGCCTAGGCACGATGACACGCTTGGAGCTTCTACCAGGTCCGTTTAGGACTCGACTCTGTTTTACGTCTTTCTATTGTATGTTTATCTTATCATTTGCAGGACGGGTTAAGTGGCATTTTATTGGATCCCACTTAACTCGGGTCATCTAGCCGAACAGATTTTTGGATTAATAACCCCTCAAGGATGAGATCCCTCGAGGATGATTTTGAAAACAAGATCCACCACAAGTTGCCTTCGGGCCTATTATATAAATCCCTACCCAGCCCTATATATATATATATATATAGTTCTCGCGTTTTCAGTGAGACGAGAGATGGAGAAACCGACTGCACGTACCATGAGCGGATGCCATGATAGTCAAAGCGGGCTCTGGATTAGTGCCAGCAGACTGTTCCATTCCCGAGGGATCCTGACAACTCCGCGTTTGAGTTCCTCACACCCGGAGAACGTGGAGGTTTATGGGTACTGTTTAGTACAGCGCATGTCCGAACTTGTGGTTCAAAGGGTATTAAAGGCGACTGCCTGAGAGTACTCGGCCTTTGTGCTCAAGGCCAGGAGAAATATGGAGGTAAGGAGAGGGCTTAGGATAAAGTTTTATGTGAAGCACTAAAAAGAAGTGCCGAGAGCGGCACAGTACCAGTAGCAGATCAGTAAGTTCGGGATGCTACGGGGTCTGCAGCCCAGTGGCTCCTCAGTGGTGCCCTTCAGAGTGTTCATATGGAGTATATGATGTTTTCTTTCATATGAGAGTTTGCTCTCATAGCCAGCTTGTTATAGCTATTTTATTTTTCAGACCAGTAATACTTGTTATTGACGTGTTTTTATACTATATGTAGGTAATAATCACGAGTTGGAGGAGCCAGCTTAGACGGAGGAGCAATGAGGTCTTGTACACACACATGTTAGATTTCTAAATGTTTAATATTGTGTTATTATGTTATTATATTGTGAATGACATGTTCAAATACATGAGACATGATAGAATGTGAACATGATCAAAGATGCGCAGCGGAAGCGTGGTGGGTTGAAACCCCAGCTTCAGATTGAATTCATAATATATTAGATTTTGTGTGAATAAAATTATGGATACATGTGTGTGTGTGTGTATATAGCACAGCCATCTTGGCTGTGCTGCTAGTTCAATCTTGGCTATTGGATTAGCATCCAACGGCCAAGATCTAAAAAAGGGGCGACGCCGCCGCAGCTGTGACGGCGGAGGGGCGGGAAGTCTGCCCGGCCACGGCGACGGCCGGGGGGCGCCGGCGACAGGGGACGGGGGGTGCGGCGCGGCGGGGTGGCGGGCGGGGCCGAGGGGGCGGGCGGGGTGGCGGCGAGGGGCGCAGCGGGGTGGCGGGCGGGGGACGGGGACGAGGGTCGGGGGGCGTGGCGCGGCGGTGGTGTCGCCCGGCGGCGGGGCGGCGGGCCGGCAGGGGAAGACGCGGGGCGGCTAGATCCGCCGCCCGTCGCCCGGCGGTCACGTCACCGCCGGCGGGCCGGCGACGGGCGGGGCAGAGGCGTGCGGCGGCAGGCGGCGCTGCCCCAAATTGTTTTTTTTATTTTTTATAAGGGCATGTTTCAACCGTTGGATTTGATCCAACGGCTGAAACACTGCAGCACAGCCATCTTGGCTGTGCTGCAATACAGCAAATGCCTCCTATATATATATATATTATTTTGACAGGGTGGGCCCATAATTGCACTTTTCAGGGAGACCCTCTTTATTTTATTTCAGAATTTTTATCGTAATTGTAATGATGTGAAATTTAGGTTGCATGTCATCCATGTAATATCATGCTAGGGTTTTATGCATTTATCAATGCATGACAAGTCGTATCTACATCTTAAGACGTCGATATTAGATCCACACGAGTTAGCCGACCTAACCGGAGCCTGTAACATGTCAGTTCAGTTCACAAGCGTAAACCGGATTTGGGGTATTACAATTAAAATTTATTCAATCTTCTATTAAATTTTTTCATCAATATGACCTTTTATTGGGATTTAAAAATATTTTACACCTTATTTAACATTAATGTAACATCCAGCCCCTTGTTTGATATTAATATAAAATGTAGCCCCTTATTTGATATTAATGTAACATGCTGCTCCTTATTTGATATTAATATAATATTCAACCCTTAATAAGGCATAATTACCAAAAAGAGAAGTGTCTTCTTCCTTGTGTTCATTCATGCAAGCAATTTTTTATTTATTTGACATTAACAGTAGGTTATAGACATTATATACATTATGCTCACACGAATCAATTAAATGAACCTAAAAGGTTTTTACTTTCTTTTTCATTGATTCTCTTTGATATTTTGAGAACAATTGTTAATATTGTCACTATACCAATTAAAGAATGAGAAATTCCCATTATAAAATCATTACGATAATGGTATAAAATAGAGAAACAAATTTCACTGGAAAAATTTTTTACAAAAGAAAAATTCCACCAATGAATGCTTTGATACCAAAATATAAATCAAGTATAAATATATTTACAATAAACAAATCATACCTCCTATCGTGATAGATTTTCACAATTGATCTTTTGAGATTTTCTAATCTATTGTACTTCCAAGGTGATGGCAGATAGAGACATAAAAAATATCCATATCAAGGCTCCAAAAGAAAAACATCGTATTTAACTTTTGTCATCGAAAAGTTAAAGGAATAACCACTTTTTGGTGAAAATGCCCAGATCAGGGACAATGAACAAATCATATCTTCTGTCATGATAGATTTTCACAAATGGCCTTTTGAGGTTTTTTGATTTATTGCACTTTCAAGGTAATGGTGGACAAGAGACAAAAAAATACCTAGATGAAAGACCCAAAGAAAAATATCATATTTAACTTCTCCTGTCAATAAGTTATAGGAATAACCACCATATGGTTATCTTTAATTATATCATTAATCAATATATTTGGATTATAATATATAAACTATATATATTATGAGGACCATATAAAGTTAAAATAAAATTCCAACACTCCTACCAAATCCACTTCTACATATTAGTTTTTGTTTTAATTATTTTGGTGATTATTAAATGATTTTGGAGAGTTTCAAACGCGAGGCAACAAATATCAAAATTAAAAGGACTGAATTTTGGTCGAAAAAGATAAATAGCAGTGTGGTGGTGGTGATAGTAGTATGCACTAAAATTTATTATTTTAATCACGCTTCAAAGTACTAAAACGGCTAAACAAAATAGTATAGTGAGGGTTTTATAAAAATCGTCACCGTATTATTAAAGTGCAATGCTTAATAAATTTTGGTGTCACTATAAACCTAATTTTTAGTAGGTATGGTTTGGTTGAATGTAGAAGTGGGATTTGCCTGAGAAGTGAGAAGTTGAAATGGAATATGGTAATGATGATGGAAGTGGGTTTTGGTAGGTCTAAAAATAAGATTTGGTATTTACGATGCATTTTCTTTTGTGTTTTCAGCGTTTATATTGTTTTACTGGGCTTGTTTCTTTGTTGCAAGTAAGTTTCCCTACAAATAAAGTTAATTTCTTCTGTCTTTAGAGATGGTTAGTGAAATCTACGTGGACTCTACGTAGACCAATCAATATTAGATGTAGCTTGATGATACACAGAAAAAGGACATAGCTAAAAGTTCTTTATTAATATTATTAACCCTATTTTTTCATGTTCTAAATCCCCAGACAAGTGATATGGGGCAAATAATTTATCAAAAAATTCGTTGCTACCCAAAAGTGATCCCTCATTTAAACACAATTTTTGCATACTAAGCATTCATTGGAAAATTGTATCATTTTATCATTATTTTAAGGAAAAAGTCAATATTAAATTGCCACAATCGAACTCAAAGTAAAAAAATTGATGAAAATAAGTAATATCACATCAATTGCTTGTTGTACTCAACTCTAGTAATTAACAGTTGTTAATTTTTTTATTTTCACATGGATGTCTAATATAACATATGAAAAATTAGCATCTAATATTTATTGAGATAAAATCTAATATATTAGTAAAAATAATAATTAAAATCTTTAAATTTGATTAACTATTTTAAAAAATGATTAGACTTATTAATTTAACCATTTTGAAAAAATAACTAGCCCTTTAATTTGCACGGGTCTGCTCTAAAATAAATTAGGAGAAATGTGGTTGATAAAGTAGTATATATAAAAACCGTGATCATCAGTAATCTTTAACATACTCAATTTAACCACTGAACTCTTGCAACTTATTCAATTTTCGAGCCGCTCGAGTAAGGAGCTGATCGAGATTAAATTTCAATATCAGCATTGAATGAACCATCAAGAACTTCGTGACCTTTTTTATTATTTTCTACAAAGAGCTCACTTGGTGACTTTATTTTTTCCAGAGCACTTCATGATTCTTTTTTGAAGCCAGCAGCCCGTCTATAAGCATTAGAAGGTAAATTGCAAACCAGATTTTGCTACATACCGAGCAATATTACGAGCGAAATCATTTTGCTGACGACTAAGCTAAAAAATATTAGAGTCGCCAGAGTTATACATATCAAGTGTATCATGATTGCAAAAGGGATAAATGTTTACACGACTGAGAAGATATAGCAGCGCCTATGAGATTATGACAGATCATGTAGATAAAAATGGGAGATCTTGTTTGTTGATCCTGATACGTTGCAAACAAGCTTCATTGTAAGCGAATAATCTCTGCAAGCCCAACATCCAGTCCATAGGTTGATCCTGCTGATTATTTTTTAGTAAAGAAAACCACAGCCCATGCAACTAAATTAGAGTCAGGAGAAAGGAGAAAAGGATCCATCCGTGGTCATAATATGGTTGTTGCTATTATTGTATGTTGTCCAATTAGGTCTTGTAAGAGGGAAGGAGAATGGAATTCTCTGTTGATAGGAATGATAAATAAGACTGCCAATAACTATGGCAAGTATGTTACAGCCGGCCCATAGATGATGTACTTACTTCTCAAATTTGATCGGCATAATTAGCCACTGAATATCACATCACGACTTTTGCTCGTGAAAAACAAGCAGTTCTTCCGGACAAGTACGAATATGAACATGTGTAATTGCACGTGCCGTGTTGCACGAACACCACACTACAAGGGTCCCCATTCTTTGGTATCTACTACTATCAAAGAACAAAAAAGTCCGAGTCTTCAAAATTAGAATTGTCTTTGCAGTTGACGGGATTAGAGCACTGTTGCAGAAATCGGCCGATTCCGTGCGGAATCGGCCGATTTAAATCGGATCGGCGTCGCGCCGATCCGATTTCGGGCCGAATCGGGCGGCCCCGAATCGGCCCCGAATCGGCCGAGTTCGGCCCGATTCCGACCGATTTAAATCGGAATCGGAATCGGCCGATTTAAATCGGAATCGGTTTTTTTAAGAAATTACCAAAATACCCTAGGTATGATTTTTATTAAATTATTTAAGCATGGGTAAAATGGTAATTTGGATTTTAAAAACCTAAAATCAAACCCGCTCCCCCGACACCGCCGCCGCTCGTCCGCCCGCCGCCGCCCGGTTTCCGCCTCCGCCGTGCGGCCCCGACTCGCGCTCGCCGCCGACCGGGCTGCCGACCTCGCCGCCGACCTCGCAACGTCGCCGCCCACCCGTGGCCGGACCGAATCGGGCATGCACGAATCGCCGCCGACTCCGCCGCTCGGCTCCGGGCCGCCGACGGTTCGTCCGGCCGGGCTGCCGACATCCTCCGACATCGCCGCCGCGAGACTCGCCGCCGACCGGGCCGCCGGCGGCGGCGGGGTAAAAATCGCACGGTGGCATTCTTGTAATTAAAAGTTGACTCGAGTCTAACTCGAGTCAAAAATAATAATTAATTCGAAATAATTTAAAAAAATCTTAAAAAATATTTAAAAATATCAAAAACTATAATACACAGAATAATATCAAAATAACATCAATACTTAATTTTAATATATTTATATTATAAATTGTCAAATTATTATATATAACTGATTAAATTAATTTGGACCGATTCAACTGAACCGATTCCTGGCCGATTCAGACCGATTCCGATTCCGATTCCGATTCACCGGAAAACCGATTCCGATTCCGATTCCGATTTATGCAACCATGGATTAGAGTCGTGACATATAAACTAGAGCCTTGAATAGTTTTTTGATAAGAATTTGGGTTCTATATTAAATTGACAATGTAGGCCCAAAATTACTTCCAGAAAACTGATGAACTATATATTGTAAAGATATAAATGGTACTTGCTTATCTTCAAGATTTGCTGCCCGCAGTAAACATTTTATAAAGAGAACTGAAGTTGCAAACCCCGAAAATTAATCTTAATATTTGTTTTAATATTAAGTGTAAAGACTGGTCATAAATACTATCATAAGGTACTTAATGATTGTTTTTTAACTCATCACTTAGCCCTTCTCCTTTCTATATACAAAAAGTATTTAACCCTACTTAAACTAATTATACCGTTAGATAAATGCTGTTAAATGATGATGTGATAAACTTTCAACTGATTAATTGATGATGTAGAAATATCACATTAGAAAATAAAAATCATTAATAGATAAATTAATTAAAATAAACAATATATGCAATAAAATAAATATTCGTAATTAAAATAAACATAATAAAATAAATAAACATATTAAAATAAAATATATAATAATTAAATAAAATAAACTGTTATTTTGTTTTGTTTCTCAGCAAGGTCATTTTTTTAAACCTTTTGTGAGACAAAATATTTTTATTGTTCTCTTATAAGGTAAAACGTTATCCTTATAATAAGAAGTTAAATAAAATAAATTTTTATGTCAAATTTTTATTTAGTTATTATGTTTTTAATTTATATTTTTTATTTATTTGAATTAAATTTATTATTAAGTTAATTTACTTTTTTGATACGAGACTTCCACATAATCAATTAAGAGGCTACAACTTTGACCCGAGGGTGATAAGTTGAGTCAAGGGAGCTAACTTTTTTCATTTTACATATACTTCATGACATAGAATCGTGTGCCGTGTTCCAAGAGGAAGAGACGACAAGGCCCATTTTTCTTGTAGTAATGACCCAATATGTATAAGCAACTAAGTAAAATAAAATTATCATAAATTTTACGTACATTTAAATTTAAATTTATTTTTTATTTCGGAAATTTTTTTTAAAAAAAAAACTGTGGAAGCACACAAAAGGCAAGAGAACAGTTGTACCACTGTCGATAGCCATAGAGAATGAATACTTTTTTAGGTAGCGAGATTTTGTTTTATTCTATTTTATTTTTAAAAGAAGCAGTTAAAATCAGTGGAAACAATAATGTTTCAAAATATGCCAGTTTTTTTATCAAATTTTTTTTTGTATATTAATACATGATACTTTTAATATCACGATCACACATATATATAATATAGAGGTCAAGTCAAGGTCTTCAATGAAAAATAAAAAACCGGCCATTTAAGAAAGGAGGCACCTTCCTTGACTCTTCTCCTCTCCTTCTTGGCCATACCCACGTCTCCTTCCCTATCAAAGCATCCCGAACATACTTCGTTTCTTTTGTAATAATATATCCAAGTCCAAGGCTCCTGTTTGTAAGATCCGAGTCCAAAGCTAAGTGCAGGAAACACGAGTGCTGACTTCGCCACAGTTTCTTTGTTTTTACACGAAAAATGCCCGGCAGTAGCTGCGAGTGACTAAAGCAATTCAGTAATTGAATGTATTCATATGATTTAAAAATCAATCATATAATTAAAAAAGTAGAAAATTTCATTTCTTCCTGTATTATTTTAGATTATTTATTTACATAAAAGGTATGCAACTTGAAAAGTGAAAGCTAACTAATCTTCATCGTCAGATCAGAAACCCAACTTAATGCAAACTCTGGGAATGGGGCTGATGAAGCATAAACTTATTATATTAATATTATCGAAATCTCAATATATTTATTTATAAAATATATAATACGACGTCCTAACCAACAAACACCGGATCATGACCTTGAAAGAAAAAAAACACCTGCCATAGTTTGTTTAAATAAACTGTGATGATTAACCAGTAAAATTATTGAAAGTTCGGTAGAAATTGATCACAAGCTACACGACGGAATCAATGAATTATACAGAAACTTACTTTTATAATTAATCTCCTTTTATCATTTTCTTGGAAGGGCAGACCTGTAAACCTTTTTCTTCCACCAACTTTGGTCCTCTAATAATATATATAAATGCACGTAGCACTTGAAGAGTTAGAACCAGATCTCCCCCCTAGTACCAATAAGCATATCCATAGCCATGGAGTCCTCCTCCTTCTCGTCAGACTGGGCAGTCTACCTTGCCCTCCTCCTCGCCGCCTTCTCCGTCCTGCTCAACGCCCTCCTCCGCCGCTCCAGCCGCCAGAAGCTCAACCTCCCCCTGGCCCCGCTGGTTGGCCGATCATCGGCAACTTCGACCTGATGGGCGCCCTCCCCCACCGCTCCATCCACGAACTCTCCCGCCGCTACGGACCCGTCATGCAGCTCCGCTTCGGCTCCGTCCCCGTCATCGTCGGCTCCTCCGTCGACGCCGCCAAGCAGATCCTCAAGACCATGGACCTCACCTTCGCCTCCCGCCCCAAGACCGCAGCCGGCAAGTACACCACCTACAACTACGCCGACATCACCTGGTCCCCCTACGGGCCCTACTGGCGCCAAGCCCGCAAGATGTGCTCGACGGAGCTCTTCTCCGCCCGCCGGCTCGATGAGTACGAGTACATTCGAGTGGAGGAGACAGCGGCGCTCCTCCGCGGCCTTTCCCGCCTCGCCGGGGCCGGCGTGAGCATCAAGGACTTGCTCTCGACGGTGAGCCTCAACGTGATAAGCAGGATGGTGCTGGGGAAGAGGTACCTGGACGAGAAGGAGGGGCGGAGTCCGGCGTTACGCCGGAGGAGTTCAAGAAGATGTTGGACGAGCTTTTCCTTCTCAACGGCGTGCTCAACATCGGCGACTACATTCCATGGTTGAGCTTTCTTGACCTCCAAGGGTAGGTGGCTGTTTATAATTATTATTATAATTATCATTTTAATTGCCTTGCTAATTCGCTCCTTCGTTCACTCATTTTCATTTAATTATTATTAGAATTAAAAACTTAATTATAAGCATATATTATGATTAAAGAAGAAATTAAAAAAACGACAGATATACTTTATTTCACCAGTTTAATTTGCTGTGGGATGTTATGTATGTATATAGATATGTTGGGCGGATGAAGGTTTTGAGCAAGAAGTTGAGTGCATTCCTGGACCACGTCCTGGCGGAGCACGAGGATCGGCGGAGGGTGGCCGGGGAGGAGTTTGTGGCGAAGGACATGGTGGATGTGCTGCTCCAGCTCGCCGACGACCCCAACCTCGACATCAAGCTCAACAAGACCAGCGTCAAGGCCTTCACCCAGGTGGGCCGATCAGTATATATTTGACTTCATTAATCATCATCAACAAACCAGTTATTATTAACAATAATTTTGCTTATATTATAATTATTAATGAATTATATATCATTATTATGTACCGCATCTTCGACTATTACCAGCCGCGTATATTGATGTGCTGGCCCACTCCAGCGCGGACAAACCATATGCATTATTATTAGATCCTCTATATATTTATACATTATTATATAAGGGGATGTTACTATCTATCTACTGTTGGCCGGTAAGTTTCCTATTTTCTTCAAATTTATTTTGTTTGTTTTGGAGTTATTTATTTACCTGATCTTTTCTATTTATATACGTTGTACTTTTTTATATTATATTCAACCTCCATGTATGCATTTTGTAGTGAAGTAGACATTTTATTTTATTTTATTATATCATCGAGTAGAATACATTGTAGATATTGAGTGCGGGTATTTACAAATACAATAAAAAAATAACGCAGGACCTAATCGCTGGTGGGACCGAGAGCTCGGCCGTGACCGTAGAGTGGGCCCTATCGGAAATGTTGAAGCAGCCGCACTTATTCGAGAAGGCGTGGGAGGAGCTGGACCGTGTGATCGGCAGGGACCGGTGGGTCCAGGAGAAAGACATCGCGAGGCTACCGTTCATCGACGCGATCATGAAAGAGACCATGAGGTTGCACCCCGTGGCCCCCATGCTGGTCCCACGCCTGGCTCGAGAGGACAACCAGATCGACGGCTACGATGTCCCCAAGGGGACCCTGGTGCTGGTCAACGTGTGGACGATAGGCAGGGACGCCACGGTGTGGGGCGACCCGGACGTTTTCCGGCCGGAGAGGTTCGTCGGGAAAGAGATCGACGTCAAGGGACAAGACTTCGAGCTGCTACCATTCGGGTCTGGGAGGAGGATGTGCCCGGGATATAGTCTGGGCACGAAGGTGATTCAGATGACTCTGGCCAACCTGCTGCATGGTTTCCGGTGGAAATTGCTGGAGGGGACGTCGCCGGAGGAGTTGAGCATGGAGGAGATTTGGGGGTTGTCCACGCCGAGAAAGTTCCCTCTTGTGACCGTACCCGAGCTTCGTCTTCCCGCTCATGTCTACTCCCTCTAAGCCTATTAATTATATATACCTATGACGTACTATTATATATATATATATATATATATATATATATATATATATATATATGCTTTGGTAATTTGATGCTTAGAAGTTTGAATATTTGGTGTCCTTTTGGTGATTTGACGCTTTGATGGTCAATGGAGTTTAATGTTTAATTGGCTACTGTGGTGTTTGTACTCTCATGGAATATACCGTTGTTTGTAATAAGGAAGAACCAATTAAGAGAGGTTGTTATAATTAATTGGCCAGTGTTTACGTCGTTAATATACTTTTTTGTTTTTCGATACAAGCAATCGAAAAACATTAGCGCTTATTATATTAAGGATATGTGGTTGTGTTTATAACTTATGCTCTTTTTTTAATTTAAAATTAGGCCTTCGGTAGAAATGTCGATAGATATATGGTGTGTGACCGATAAAATCAACCTCTCTTATAATATTAGACATCAAACATGTGCCTAAACATGTTTTTCTTCAAACAAATATTGCAAATTAACACATTATTCTACTATATAAAAGGTGTGGCTAGCTCAAATGCGGTGTTGAGCCATTTTTTATGAGGGTTCCGATTGTTACGAGATAATATATAAGCCAAGAGAGTACGAAGCTTTCGCTTCTTTTTCTTTCAATTAATTATTTTAGAAGAGACGATGGTGCTCTGTTTTCGGGCCCTGTTTTGTTTTTTTCCCCAATGCAGCTTTAATTTCCCTTAGGAAAAGAAAGTGGCTGGCAATTATGTCGGCCATTAGGGAATGCAGGGAAAATGCACGAGGCAAAAGTATGTATGATTTTTGTCTTACATTTGGACTTTAACAAAAGTAGTCATTTTCTTAAAAAAAGGAAATAAATAAATGTATTAATTTGATGACGGGTGAAATCATTGAGGGTTGTTTTCATTTCTAAAATTATTTTATTCAAAAGTAATGATTACATATTATTTTTACACATTTAGTGCTATGTAAGGAGTTTTGGGTTGTCTTTCTTCCGTAAATACATGAACTTATAACCTTATTTCGGGCAAAAATTAAGATTTTCCGAATTTGGTTGGTTGAAAG